>JABGLY010000285.1:0-72125 GCA_013623525.1 Fusarium dimerum | reverse complement strand
ACTTATTAAATTACCTGGCTTAAAACTTAGCATCTGGGCCTTAGATCTATATTGTCAATGGCAGCCAACTTGCAAGCGGTTTTCGATTTGGGTGGTTCTGGTTTGCAGGCACTAGCGCTGGCTAAAGTAGACCAAAGACTAGAAAGGAACAGAGCTTTCATGATTACTGAGCTTGCTTGGGCGGAGGATGAGAGATGGGGAGTGAAGGGAAAACAGTTATCTGACTCGTACACTGGGGCGCCTTTTATATTCTTCTCATTCTGTAGTCTGTGAGACTCATCGTGTACCGCCAACTCGGTGTTCTACAAGCACTTCTAATCACTTGACATGCATCAATTGCAAAGTCTCAATCGAATCGCCAATGCGTTTCAGCTCGAACAGCCACTGTCAGCGGACTTCGGAGCTCATGTCAGCGGGCCAGTCGCCTTCCCCGGGTTTTGATTTCACTAGTCACTCGGTTGTCATTAGAGCCATGTCATGCTTCTTTGATTGATAAGTAGTACTGGACTCGGTACACGGTCTGAACGCGTTGTCATGGAGTCGCCATTATCAATCGTCCCAATGGTGCGATGGCCAACTTGTGATTACGCCGTAGGGCTCTTTAAGCACAGCCCTCATAGCTCAGGACTCTCTACAAGGGTTGATGGAGCCGGCCGAAGCTATGATGTGCTGCTATTGGTGCTAATCTTCGGTGAGACGGGGTGGTTTCATTTCGGTTGGTCTGACTGCAGCTGGTGAAGTAAGCGGCAGTAAAAGGCTGGTGGTGATTGAGGTCAGAGCTACAGGTTGGGTCTGATACTGACATCAGCAGTCACCGTCTCACTGCCTCACGCAAATGCTGATATGGAGAGAATCCCAAGGGTGGTTTTGGAACTGCAGCCCCCGTAGTGATGGTTTAAGAGATAAAGCATATTGAACATCATCAGCCCGCATGAGTGAGAGGGGTAATGATAAAATGGGTACAATACTTCACTGTTGAATGGATCTTCAACGCCATTGTCACTTTAACAACCAACGCAGCTAACACACAAAACCCCAATCTTCATTTCTTGCAACTGGACACTTTGGATTAGCTTCAGTCATCTTTACTCATCCTTCTCACCATCTATGATGCACTACTGCTATGCTCTTCTTGCCTTTGCCGTCACGGCTCTAGCACTCCCTACCAACAAGCTCGCTGGTGATGGCAAGTGGGCTTCTGGCAAATACGAAGGCGAGTGGACTCCCGAAAAGTATGGCAAGAGGAAAGATGATGGGTCCTGGCACACCGCCAAGTATGAGGGCAAGGGTACTGGCCAGGATAATAGCAAGTGGACACCTACCAAGTACACCGACGACAAGTCCGAGACCAAGCCTGGAAAATACGAAGAACGCAACGACAACGGTAGCTGGCGACCTAGCAAGTATGAAGGTGACTGCACCGGTCATGATGATGGCAAGTGGACTCCCGAGAAGTACGACAAGAAGAGCACTAAGAGGAACGACGATGAGCAGTGAGCTCCTGGAAAGAATAGAACATCTTTCTTTGCACTTTTGAGAAACCATACTAACCTTTCATACCGGGCATCAATTGCCTTCTCGCTTCTCGCCTGCCTTAGAAAGGGGCTTGAGAGACTGATAGCATGGCAAATTGCTATAATATCTTTATTGCGAAAGGTCATCGGCTCCCAGAGAGTAGTCTGGCCATGAAGCCCCATCAGATCCGTTGCATTCTTTCTAGAACGCACACCGGCTGACGTCCGAACAGAAAATAGGGTGCCACAAGTTCGTGCCATTAGATGCGGGCTAGCGCAAGTAGTTGGCAAGTATTGTTGTTGCCTTGACTCTGGTAAGAGTGGATGTGTCGCATCGTGAAGTCAAAGCTATTTTGATAAAGAGACTGAATATGTACATCGGGTGTTAACCATAGCATATCGAATATGGCCGGATAAAGAATGGACTGTCTTTATCTTGAGTAAGCTCTTTGAATTCGACGCAAGCTTGATGCATGATTGTTGAAGTCGACTTGGAAAGACACGAGATGATGCGGACTATATCGTAACAACTTCATTATGACTAGCAGATGAGTGAGTTAGTCCGATTATTCCAGCAGCTCCCAAAGAACGAGATCAATTCATTTTATCGTATTTTCACACCCTAAAAGCCAATAATGGCAGCCGTTTATTCCTGCGGTGGGAAGCTACCTACTCTGAAGGCTGTTCGTGCTCTCGCTTCTTCATTTTATATACATCCTTTGCAATTTGTTTCACTTGACATCCCAAGTGTTGCGCCGTAGGCCACGTCTCAGCGTACTTTACAAGGGCCCCGATGTTTTGACTCATATTTCGACGGAGCTCCTTATCATCTTGGGCTACAAATGCGAGTGACCATTTGCTGAGGTGGATTGTAGATGAAAGTGTCACCATGTAAGCAAAGAAATGAGTGTGTGTGAGTAGAGGGACTCGGTAGGTTGTCAACTTGCTGAGCTCTCTCGCAGCCCGGATCGTGCGTATCGTATGCGAGTTGAAGGCATCGCTGGACATAGCTGGCGTGTTGGGTGCACAGGCCTTAATATAGTAAGTCGAGGATGGATCCAGTTGTGAGTGAGGCTGGTGTAGGAGAATAGATATGGCGTGCCACATCATGATGGCCTGGAACATCATCTCATCTAGGTCGCCATTGCAATAAGCGGTATATTTTGGAGGGGCCAAGCGAAGCATCCAGTTAGCGAGGAGCTTGTCGATGTGGTCAACCTGTGTTGGCATTCTCTGGAGGGTACCCAAGAAGCAGGCACATTGTATTCGATAAGTGTACGATGAGTACGGCCTGCCATCGAACAGCCCGATATTTTCCATGTCGTACGGGAGCATAGGAGGAGGTATTTGCTAGATCTTGTGAACATGCAGTAAATACAGGGCTCTATAACTCAACTTACTCCCGTGAGATACTGGTACTCTTCGCAAGGCAGAGCAACATCCGTAGGGACATCATACAGAGCAAAGGTGTTTGTTTGATGCACACCCGACATGAGGGCATCCACAACGTAGAGCTCCCACCATGTCCTCCGCCAGCTCTCTTCAAGTATCGGAATTCCTTGTCCGTTGGTGGTTGCAAATGATTGAGTGTTCATGTTAATTTGGACAGAGATATCTCGAGCTTCCGCCATTAGCTTTTTGACCCTTCTTCGTTGACGGTTGCCGTCAAGTCCAATGATGAGAAGCAACCTGGCCTGCACTAAAAAGCCGTCTTCAAGGGAATTACCATCTATTAGGAGGGATGCGTCATTGAGAAGGCTGTGGGAGGTGTCTTTCTCGATATATAGAGAACCAATCCAGCGTATAGCTGCAAGCAGAGGATCCAGGGAGGTTTTCTGTGCTAAGACAAGAAGAGGCTCCTTTGGGGGTATGAAAGGATGAGCGGCCCAAAAATTCCGATAGAACGATTCGAGGTAGCGTTCTCTTAGAGGAAGTGCTCGGGGTACTTCGAAGCCGAAGCCCAGGTCCGGTTCGCTTATACCACCAAATGGACTCTGAAAAGAAAGGATAGGCAGACCAGTTGATGCAGTAGTTTGCCAAAACGTGGAAACTGGGAAACATGTATTGACGCCCGAATAATCTGGGACGATACCGGAGATTATAGAGGGATCAAAGATAGAAGGAAATTCCGGTGCGGGTACCGGGGGCACAGGACCGATTGCGGTTGCTGTGAAGGCATCAGTAGGGACAGAATCTTCTGCTGCTGCAAGATGACTAGAGGAACGAGTGGTTGTGCGTTTATAGCCACTATATCCGCGACGGGAAGCGTTATAGACGCAGTCTAGATTAGCAGTCCTGCAACGGGAACAAGGTCGTTGTCCATCGCATTTGAGGTGTCTTCTGCGCTAGGAGCAAGACCAAAGTTAGCATCCAGTTCCTTTTGAGCGTCATCGCCAAAATGCGGTCAAGAAGCAGTATGCGGAACTCACACAAACAAGACACGCAGCCGGAACCGAGGGGAGATTGCGGCGAGCGCTGGCAGCCGTATAGGGCTCCATAAATGGCAGCATAGTGGGCAAAGGCCTCTCGACACCAGGAGGTAACTGCGAATCCAGAGCGGTAGGGACAACGAGCGGGTTGTTTTGACGCAAGGACTCGGTGGAGACGTACACGGGCTGTTGCGGGTTCATGTTGACAAAGGTGAAGGTTGTATAGACAGCATATAAGATTTCTGCCGCCTAATATTGGCAAGCATGTGCACGTGAGGATATGGACTTATGGTGTATCTATAACCAAGACGTGGTAACAATAGAATAGGAAGGAAACGCGTCTATATAATAGATATGCCATAAGATCTTAATAAATTTGGCCGCTCCTGCTTCTCCACCTTTTCTTATTTTTAGCCGTGAAACCGTCGAGTTACTATTGGCTAGTATCTGACACGGGATTTCCCGAGATCTTATGTTGGTATAAGGCTGCGCCTGAGGTGAAACCCAACTGAAAGAGATATCATCTAAGCCCCGAAGCAACTTGAAAGACATTAATATAAACGGGATTTTAATTACACATATTAGGGGAAACTTTTGAGCTTTTTGAAACCTTGAGAGCTAAACAAGTTAGAATATAAATAGGGATGAAGGTTGAAGACTAAGAGCAATTGGTTAATAAACGAATATCATGATAGCATTAATAAGAGCAAGATAAGCAATGCACAGCCTCGTCGGTTAGATTAGATTAGAGTAGAGTGGAGATATAACAGACAAATATTCAAGGCACCGTATGTATTAGTCAGACCTCACGAGGTAGAAGCTACGAAACAGAGTCTAGAACCGAGTAGTTGAGAACCCACCAAACACCCTTGCATCTTTCCGATTCATTATCTGCTCCCTCACGTTAGAAGACAAGGGAGCGTAGTGTCACACTCGCAGTAATTGTGACCAGATTATTAACACTAGCGGTATTGGTGGGCGATTTGCTCGTTTATGAAGACAATATGTCTTGTGACTTGATATCCCGGATAAGTTAAACGGAGATATCAGAGGTCATACTATATTTAATCCAATAGAGGATGATATCTCACCTCTCATTAGATTTGAACTTGAGAGTGAGGGAAGTATGTATCGATGCTCAAGTACTGCAGAACCATATCGTCAAAGGTCAACATGGCAGCTGATAAAAGAACATGGTTGCAAAATGGAACTGGAGGATTTTTATCCAATCCGTTAACAGAGACTCATACAAGAGAGAAAAAGAGAAGAAAGAGACTAAGATATAACAAAATTCAAGCACTTCGCACGGTCAACCTGTGTGCTCTTATTTAATGAAGTCCCAAAGACGTTGTCTGGCGTTGCTATCTCTTGACTAAATGTCCAGGGTAGGGAACTTATTATTGTCTAAACGAGATACCACGCTTGGCATCAGAAAGGCTCAGTCAATGTGCATTCGTTTCAAGGCATTAACCTGATTTTACATACGTTCAAACTTGAATAGGACACAAATATACCCGTCGGCAGAAATTGTAGTGGAGATCTCCAATACATGAATCAGTCGTAAAAGCAGTAATGGTTGGGTACGAGAACCCTTTTGGTAGTGAAGAATATTCGCATAGCCACTTATCCTCACGGTGAATGCAGCATTACCGATAAGGACGGCTTTTAGTTTGCCAGTATTGTCAGACATGAAGACGAGGAAAGCTGGACCATTGTACGATGATGTTGCTGAATGTTGACATGTCAGCTCATTATCAATCGTTGACAAGATATCAACCTCAACAAGCATGCCCTCGGCATGACCTCCTGAGCCTTTTCCTGATACTTGCTGCGGGTAGTGGCTGTTGTGACTCTAATATTAGTCACGAGTTCCCTTGAGTTGGGAAGAGGTTGCTCAAGATCATTGCCCAGGTACCCTTATCGAACAGAACTGGTACTACAGTGCCTAGAACTCTTGCAACGGTGTTCATGGAGTGGGTCACCAACGTGGATGAAACCTCATCAAGGTGCTGGTAGATCAGCATACAGTTGTAACACAGGGCTGAGATCAAACATATTGCTCCACAAGCGCATTAACATAGGTTCGCTGCGATGAGAGGATCAAAGCGTGCCATTGGTTACTTTCTTCCAAGCCAGTAGGATTTATTAGGCTCACATCTCTCAACCTAGTATGCACATTTCAGGTAGGTATCTACTGGGCCAGGAATCATAGACAATAACTGTCAGAACTAACAGCGAGTAACTTAGATCTGGGCTGTATAGTACAATTGGTACTCAAATCATAATTATGAAAGACGTCTAGTCTTCCAATGTAGACTCGTCTCAGGCCTAGAGCATTCATATCTAGTGCTTCGTCGGACGATATATTGATAATTAGCAGATTTAGATCTTCTTACTACTAGCGTCAAACTGGCCTGTCGACACTTTTTTTCACATGAAGGCCACTTATTAATTGATATGATTTATTAGATAGATAAGATTGATTAGATTGATTAGATTCAATCTGTGGATCATGTTTAACGGATTGAGCTAGGGTCAAGTCGTCGTATACGCTCGGAGTCAGGACCTTTCTTTAGGTCCGATCCGAGCTGGTCGTCAAAGACCGGCCCTCTACACCAACCTCACCACAATGGGCGTCCCATTGAGCACCATACCTAGTAATAACTGCCATCAAGATCGTTTGTTTTATTTCCCATTTACGTTCAAAGAATCACCATGGATCTGGCAGGTTGTACCAACTGGAGCCTACCTTCAAAGTCACGTCAAATATCGGAAGCTCCTTGGTAAAGACCTCGACAACCATCAGTAATGAACATATGGGCCCATAAAGTAAATCACCAGCAAACTAGCCGCGATTCTGAAATGCGCGAATAAGAGCAGTGATTGCCGCTACATCCGGTCTGTATCCCACCCGCCACTTGTGGGCTATGTGGTCACTGTCTGACGACCTTTCTACCTGAGCTTGGATATGCCCCGGAGTCATTCACTAAGAGACTTACAAGTCGCGCCGGTTCATGTGGCATCTGACTTGATGCGGGACCGGCTAAGGGCGACTGAAAGATACTTGCCGAAGAACCGTATCTGGTCGGCATAAAAGTCCCCAGGTCAAGAGTGTGAGTAGTGATAGCGGCGTGGTTGGTCTTTACATAAATATTCAGTAATGTGGCACGTTCTTTGGAGTAGTCACAGCCTCATACACTTTATCAATCTCACAACATCTTCCACTTATTTCCATACCTCTTCATTATTCTCTCCTCCGACACTCATCCCCACTGCATCATGCGTTACTCTACAACTGCCCTTGTGCTCGCTGCTCTGAGCAGCTTCACGGGGACCTCAGCTTTGAGCAAGTGTGTCCTGTCCTGCCAGGGAACTGTGGCTAGCTCAGCCGGCTGCGACTCCAACTACAACACGACTGTCTGCTACTGCTCTGCCAGCTTCCAGAACGACGTCAAAGCCTGTCTTTACAGCAACAACTGTGACGGTGATCTACAACCGTTCTTCAGCAACGTCGAGGACTTTTGCGACGGCAAGCAGGAGTCTACCGATGCCAACCCGAGTGCTAGCATCAAGCAGCAGGACAATTGGTTTGGCAACTGTATTCTAGATTGCCAGAAAACCGCTGGCAGCTCAGCTGACTGCGGTTCCAACTACAACGAGACGTCCTGCTACTGTGACAACACCAAGTTCGCCGATGATACCAAGGCTTGCCTATACGAGCGCTGCGACTCTGAAGTCGACGTCTTTTACGAATACCGTGCGAATCAGTGCAAGGGCGATAGTACCATAGTCGGCCAGTCCATCACATCTTCCGAGCCAAGCGGCCCTTTCAAAGCCACTGCCACTGCCACTGCCACTGCCACTGCCACTGCCACCGCAACCGCAACTTCAACCTCCTCTGCCAAGTCCTCGGGAGAGCAGAACGCAGCTCATCGACCAGGAACTTTTGCAGCCGCAGAAGCTGTTGTGCTTGCTGCTGCCGGCTTTGCTGCTTTTCTCCGAGCTCTGCTCTGATGACTGCCTCAGCAACTTGGCAATTAGTGAATAGTGCATCTTGGGCGAGACACACCAGATTGGAACATCATGCCACGATTACTAGACTAGGAACGTAATATGATACGGGACGTACAAAGTCCAGTAGCTTCTGCTAGGAGTCGCCGGGCCTTGTATAAGAGAGGAAACAACAAGAAGGGACGACTCATCTCTTAGAACTCGAATTCGTATAGCTTTAGCTTCTTAAGCTGTATAAATAAACTCATAATGCTCTTTTCATATAAATCAATTTAACACTTTACCAATTCTTACCGTAAAAGTACAATCCGGTCTGCAAAGCAGCTTCAGTATGAAACTCAGACAATTATCGCCATCATCCCGCGGTGGCAACCTTTCGTAGGGCTCCTTAACCGGCAAGCTTTTCTGTAACTCTTGTTCGTCACTGGCCACAAACTCCATTAGCGCCCATTCTCGACAAGGATATGTGCACGTTAGAAAAGCACACGAATGATATTCTCAGCTCATCTGCTAGTAGAAGTATTCTGCTACGTACTGGGTGGAAAGACCACCGCAACGACAGGGCTGGCTTTGACTAGACGGGGGGTAGCGGACCCATTCGTTTTATCCATGCCAGAGCTGGCTATAAGATAGGACTGGCCATCACTCTTGACCAGTTAGATAGATGTCAGGCCCTTTCCAACCCGGATATCTCGGCCACTGGTCCGAACTAACACCGGAGTTCTCGGAAACACCCCATTTATTTCACGTGGCGAGAACTCAGGCGACCTCGCTAATCAAGGTCAGGTCGGTAACTCTGCGGTACTACCATGATCGGATCAGATAACTGCCCCTCAGAAAGGAGAACGAGACTAGAGTCTCGGCAAAGAACACCACTTAGGGTCAAGGTACTTTTGCTTCTTGCTTGAACTGGCCTATCCGTAAGAAGGATAGGCTCGCTGTTTTCCATCTTTTGGCTGCTCTGACTCGGCTTGACATGGCTCGGCATCGGAGAGTTGGTATTAGCTAGGCAGGCATACGTCGGGGGCATGATATCGGCAATGTTGATACCACCGTAGAGCAAGGGGAAACATCTATGCTGTCTACATATATCAAGGCTTTTGTCAATTCACGTTTCTCCCACCCTTTCCTTTCTCTCTCCACCCATGTTTGACCTCTTAGTCCTCGTTCTCTAGTATCAGTTAGTCCATCATGATACCATCAACCTTTTCTCTACTAGCTGCAGTCCTCTTGATTGTACCTGTTTCTTGTAGAATCAAGAACGGTTGCAATGAAGCGGACTGGGACTCGAGTATTGATTACTTTATCACTAAATTGACGAGCACGGATGGCCATGAACTGCCATACTTGGCCACCTACAATAACACGTATATCACCATCCAGACTGGACAAAGTAGAGACATCGTACTCTATTGCACAAGGAATTCCCCTCCCCAGTCGGTTATAGGCAATAATTCACTGAGAATCCACGTGCCGGTCACTAAAGTGGCGGCTCTCGATGACTTCTCCCAATCGGCACTTGAGGTTAGCTTATCCGATAACCAACCTTTCCTTAAATTCTACAGCTACATCACGCTTGTCTAAGAAGCAATCAGGTTCTGTTCTTGGCTGACAGGTTGATTTTTGCTTAAATAGATACTAGGAGTCGCAGATACTATAACGCAAGTCGGTACATACAGTGGTGTCACTTCACCGTGTATCCAGGGTCTTGTGGCCAACGGTACATACGCGGGCGGATCCCCTCATAGTACCACTGAAGAGACCCCAGAAGTTGATGTGACTTTCTTTAGTGCCGATGATGGCATCACAGACCAAGCAGACGCTATAATGCTCCAGAATACCAACGGGTACAGTCCTTTCCAACGCCTCGCATATCTCAAGCTCGTGAGTTTGTTCTTCGGGCTGGAAGAAAGAGCTGTCAGAATTGTCGACACCATCACAGAGGCATACAAGTGTGCTGCGGCCAATGTACAAGACCAAATTAGGCAGGGCAGCTTCCCCCAGGGCCATGTATTCTCAGTTGTTCAACTAGACGGTGACAACTTCAATGTCAGCACCGGCCCATACTGGCAAACCCTGGCTTCTGATGCCGGCGTTAGCTTGGTCCATGTTCAGGACGGGTCGACCACAGAGGAGGACATGGAAGGTTCTGTCACATCTACTCCCGCCAGCAAGATATCTTCCATCTTATACACCATCAGCTGGGGTCTCATTGATGTGAGTCCATACGAGAGCAGATACAAGACATCTAAGTTCGACAAGAGCAGCTGGGTAAATGCCACTGGTGCCCCTCTTGACGCATATGCTGTCGAGAACACCAATGTTTTTCTTACCAGCAGGACCTTGAATTCCGCCAAGGAGTCCAGTAAGTCACAACCTACCTGAGGCGTTACACGAGCTCAGTATCATCCATATCACAATAAGGTATAATTCGTCTGACAAGGTCGCACAGACTTCGCTGTCGCATCTCTGCGTCCAGATCTTCTTCTTAATGACCTCATCTATATGATCAATCCCTTCTTCTTCCAAGCTCAGAGATCCCAATACAACCCAACATTTCTCCGCTCCGTTGCTGACATCGCGAGCGTCAAGGAGCTTTCTGCTGCTGATATCTCCGAATGCCCGACCGAGTTGACCTATGCCAAATCTGTTGAATCTGGCCTCCCCAACTGTGTGCTACCCTCGTGGGCCAAGTCTACATCTCTTCCCAGCGCCATCGGCTGGCAGCAGCATGCATTCGGCAGCCAGGGTGTTGAGTCAACAGCGCTCACCGACAATGCCTTGGACTCTGGTTCCCCTGACGGCAGTCATGAAGATAAACACACGCCTCTGTCTAGACTCAGCAAGGCTACCAAGATTGGTATATGCATCGGTGCCATCAGTGGTGGGTTCCTGCTTACTACGGTCGCTATATGGATAGGACCTCGTGCTGGTCGGAGTTACCAGGCTAGAAAGTCCCTCATGCGACAGAAGTGCGCTGATGAGAAGAAAGTTCAGGAGAAGATAGAGGCACTTGATGAAGACATGGCGTAGCCACGTTAGGCTCAGTAATGGTCTATTACTGAGACATTATGATCACTCGTCCTACCTAGCTATGTATTAAATCGTTAAGATTGGGATATTATGTATCAATAGCTCGTATGCATCTTATGGTGCCATCAGTCTATTCGCACGAGCGCAGGCCTTCATCTGTAGCCACTGCCAGAAGGCTAGCTGAAGGACTTACTTCAAATAATAAGAACAAGCTCAGAATAGGACTTCATAGACTCAGTTCCAAAAGGGCGGTCAAAATAGCTTCAGTAGCTCAACGCCTAAACCGAAAGATTCCATTCACTTAGATAGTTGGCTGGAAAGACCAACCACGTAGCTAAACAAACACATCATATTAGCGTATAAGGTACATAGAATCAAACTTCTCAAGAGGGAAAACTGTATGTAGAGTAGTGGCTACAATGAAAACTCGAGCGTTACCGGCAAATCTCGGACTTTGCTAAATTATCCTGGGACCTGTCCCGACCCATAGCTCGTTATCAGCACTGTCTTAAGAAATTCCTCGATCGCTCAGGCGGGAGTTATCCGTTATTGCTGCCTATACCTTCACGCAAGCAAGGATGAATATAATCAAAGAAACCACGATTTACGGTCTAACAATGCCACTATCAATCGTATCTACACTATTTGAATTCTGACTATCATTTCCCTCTAAACCTTTCTGGGCGCAAACTGAAGCCATGGTCCTGTCTTTTGGCCTGCAATATGCTCACGAAGCTGATACTCATTCTCACGATGCCTACCACCAGAAGCCCCCTTCTTACCTCGACCGATAAGACCTAGCTCTCCATCCGGGAAGCGGAAGTCACCACGACGTAGAATGGCACCGATAGTGGTGGCGATCTCATGGTAGGCGAGACTCTTGCCGACGCAGGCACGCATACCGATAGAGAAGGGAGTAAAAGCATAACGAGCTCGCTCAATGCTGTCGCCGGTACCGTCATCTTCAAGCCAGCGCTCGGGTCGGTAGACAAACGGATCGGCGTAGTACCGTGGGTCGTGGTGGATGGCGTAGATTCCTACGCCTGTGTTGCAACCGTCTCCGATGGTGCTGCCGCCGACGGATAGACCGCCTGGGGCGACAACTTGACGACCGAGCACAGCGCCATTGGGTGGTGACATTCGCATAGCTTCATCGATACAGGCGCGGAGATATGTGCAAGCTACAAGAGCATCCTCGTCAGGACATGCTCTCACCTCCTCGGCTACCCGGTTGTATACAGCCTGGTTGTCAGCCAAGTAGAAGAGAACCGAAGCGATGGCTGTGGACGATGTCTCGGAGCCAGCCACAATAAGAGTGATGCTTTCGCTACCAAGCTCATCAGGCTTCAGACCTTCACCGGTATTAGCATCCCGCGCGTTGGTGAGAGCCTCGAATACATCTCCGCTTGCCCCTCCACTGATGCTCTTCTTATCCGACAACTCAACATTGCTCTCCTTGGCCATTCCGCGTTCGATACGTTCGCGGACACAGCGAACGACAAACTTGAGGAAGCGGAACCGGGCAATGATGGCCTCCTTGAACAGATAGTGATCAATGCGGAAGTATGTCAGCCAAGGAATGATAACGAGAACAGACATGCGCGCGTTTGACTTGCAGATGACATCCGGGACATAGCGGAAACGGTCTGAGCCGAGGAGGTTGTAGTAGGCGCTGAAGACGATGTCGGCCATGATGTCAAAGGTGAGGTAGTTGCACCAGTGGCCCATGTCCATAGGTGCACCCCACTCGCCAGCAGCCCGCGACTCTGGGAAGAGAATGTTGCACAGCTTGGAGACGTGTCTCTCGATGCGGACTTTGTATCCGCGCTGAGCCTTTTCCGACACGGTCTGCGACACGATACGTCGTCGTCGGAGATGGTCCTTTCTATCACGAGCAGTAAAGGTACTGGGTGCTTTGTGCTCTAGTGGAACGTAGTGGTCACTCTTGATGATGCTGGAAGCGGAGCTGATGCCGTAGATGTCGTGTAGACCAGGAGCAGAACAGACCAGGACCAGGTTGGGGCCATAGCGAAGAAAGTCGCCTAAGATGGGGGTCAGACATCAAGACTTGGAGAGGATCAGTAGGATGGGACAGGGGGCCTACCATATTTCTGATGGTCTTGGTGGATTTTGAGATGGATGTCTCCCTTCCAGGCATAGTAGGCGTAGTATATGTCTGTAAGCTTGGCCAGCAGAGGGCCGGGAAACTTGGCAAGGGGGTGGAAGTAGAGCAGGTAGATGACCCGGCCCAGGAGCTATTACATACAAAATTAGTTCTACGTGAGCATCAGGAACGGGACTCGTTGGGACATACCAGGGCAGCCGCCGACAGAGCAAGTAAAGTTGTTACCAACATGTTATAAGCGCAGTTATGAGGCTGTCTGACTTACATAGCTATGAGAGGGGTCGCCTGGGGACACGCGAGTCTTCTATACTTGGCGGTGTTGGCTCTATCATGATGCAGACGCCGGCTCCATCATAGCGATGGAGCTCAAGATGGATGCAAGGAATCCCGAGGGCTTGGATGGCATAGTAAGCAAGTCATGGTTCCCAGCCTTGTTTCCGTCCAGCTTAGGGCCCATCATGTTATATGAGTACCCTTGTATCACACCATAAGCCCCTGTCTGTGGTACGGCGAGTTTTCACCTGGGTAAATTTTCTTCTTCCATTCTTCAGGGGTATATCTTGGTTTCTATGCGTGTACCAGGTGGTGGAGGTAGGATGAAAGCGTCGTGGTGGTTAAGATAAGTTGGTGTATTGGTCTTTGTGGTGTGACAGAAGTCGGAGTGGCGCCAGACTTGTTATGATATGCTGTGATGGGGAGATCAGAGACTTTTCGGCGGCGAGTGTATGCAGGACATTGCTGTAGCTGAATCTTTCTTTCCTTGAATGTTATGCTTGAGTGGTGAGTTACTAGATCTACGCACGAGAGCTTGGATCGAAATTCTGCAGCAGTATTTTGATTCGGAATACACTCTATTTTCTTCGTTCTAAGTACAGTTGTATGGCCAAAAATCACTTCATAAAAGTACAGATATACCTTAACCAAGAACACTATGCCACTTATTATCGCAAACAATTAATCGAATTTTTGATCGCAAAGACCGCTGCCTTCATTACTAGATTCATGCCCCTTTCTCTTCTCTCTTCTACCAACCTACCCGGGACTCTACAAGGATCTCCTTGAACTAATGATTTCGTCCCACACTCCCTGGGGTATTTGTATATCTTACTACACAATCATCGTCATGATTACTATTCAGACTACTAATCACACAGTGGTGTGTTGTTGGGTCTGTACCCAGGATCCTCGTCGAGTAGTAAAAGATTTCGGTTGGTATTAGCTAATGACAAGCACGCGTGAGGATCTTAAGTGGTGAGGGGGTTGACCAAAAGCATCGAGGGCTCCGTTACGATTTTTGGAATGGCCCTGTCTTGGACTGGAACGTATCACAGACCTAATCCAACTCGATATCCTAAATCTCACCTTTGCAACAAGTCACTGGTGAGCCCATTCGACGAAATTAAACGCTGTAGCACAACTCCAACCACATAGATTCACGATGTCCGTACCAGCTCCCAAGGCAGACATCGGTAAGCTCAACTCTCAGTACTGTCATAATTCGCAAATACACCAATAATTCTGACACATATCTAAAGATTGGGCCAAACTTCAGCTAACAAATCACCTCCCACTTAATGGACACATCGAGGCTCGTTACTACCAGTCCACCAAGCAGTGGACCACTCCGAAGCTAGTCACTGACACAAAGATCGCCATCTCTGGCATGTCACCTGCTCTCAACTACGGCCAGCAATGCTACGAAGGCCTCAAAGCGTTCCGCACACCTTCAGACATTGTTGTCTTTAGACCGCAGTTCCACGCCACTAGGATGGCAAAGTCTGCCTCGGCCGTCTGTCTCCCACCTCCGTCTGAGGAGCTCTTCCTGGAGTGTGTGCGCATGGCTGTCGCTTCTAACGCCGAGTACGTGCCCCCTGTCGAGTTTCAAGGATTCATGTACATCCGGCCTGTTCTCTTTGGAAGCTCAGACGGATTACCCCTTGGCCCTTGTGAAGAGACCATCTTTGCCGTTTACTGCCACCCGGCGATGCCCTATCATGGACTCGGTGGAGGCATCAAGGGGCTCGTGTGTGAGGAGTTTGACCGCGCAGCCCCTCGTGGTGTCGGAGGCTACAAAATCGGTGGAAATTATGCCCCTGTAAGTTGTTGACTTTCAACTGTATCTTGCAACGCTGTAATGCTGATCGTCATGTTCCAGGTCTGGAGACACGCTGCCAAGGCTATGCAGATGGGTTACCACATTACGCTGCATCTTGACAGCGCAACCCACACAATGGTGGAGGAGTTTGCTACGAGTGCATTCCTAGGCCACAAGCTCGTGGATGGACGTCATGTGCTTGTCGTTCCAGTCTCGAACAATGCCATTTCTAGCGCTACGAGTGACAGTCTCGTGACTCTTGCTAAGCGATCCGGCTGGACAATCGAGCAAGCTGAGGTGAGTGAATGTCGGAAGGCAGATGAACACGACACAGACTAACGGGAAATTGACACAGCTTCCATTTTCAAAAGTTGGAGAATTGGACGAAGTCGCTGCCGTAGGAACAGCAGCGGCCGCCGTTCCCATCCAGAGCCTAGATAAGCTCTCGACGGGAGAAAAGTTCGTTTTCGAAGGCTCTGGTGAGTTGACAGAACTGGCTCGACAGATGGCCGCCATCCAACGCGGACAGTCTCAGGATGTGGACGGGTGGTGCTGGAAGGTTACCGGGTTCCCGGCCGTGAGTGGCAGTGTCAAAGGAGAATCGACTATTACGATCGCGACTACAGAGGTAAAGGTATGAGAATGTACGATAGCGAATTGAAATGCGGATAGGTTGTAGAAAGTTATGGAACTTACACTGGCACATTAGAGGGATTCGATCTTGACAAGATGGTGAAGATAATGCAGTACTACCTAGTGCCAAGGACTCTCCAACAAACAGATTCAATGATTAATCTCTTTATCGTGTACACGCGACCTCACTAAATAGACGTTCATTATCTTCTCTAAGGATCGTTTTGGCATCAAACGCCAACTATCACGAAATTTTCAGCAAACATAGACCATTCGGTAAAACACCAGAAGCAGTATTTTTGTTGAATTTCCAACGCAGCATGTTGGATCTGGTCGTCAAATAAAGGCTTCCCACAAGCAAATAACCAAATGCAACATCAATGTCAGGCACGGAGTCAGGAGGAGAATAGAGACAATCTCAATCATAAAGATACATTCCGCTCTACGCTAGGATACAAAATAACTTCGGTAATAGTCAATAAACCCCTAGTATAACCCACCTCCTCATTTTTTCTATCACTCTCCATCGACTTCTTCAGAAAGCTGGGAAGCATCATCAAACTCGTCTACGCTGGCTCCAGCATTCAAAAGTAAGGCCACCATATCGGTGCGACCCGCCATGACGGCTCGCTGCAGAGGCGTGTATCCAGCGCTGTCCCGCACATTGCTAGAGACATGACATTCCGTTAGGAGGTATCGGAGGGTTTCCAAGTGACCACCCGCGATTGCATGATACACCAGAGGTTCCCTTGCATTCGGTATATGGCTACCGGTAGGCGGAGGGTCCTTGCTTGGGGATATGCTGGGCATGGACGTCCCGGCGATCCAGTCACCCTGTTCCTTGGGAGGGGAGAGGTACTCCCTCTCAGCGGCATATGCGGGTGAGAACGGGCGCTGGTGTTTGTTGGTTGAGGGTGTCCGATATGGTGCCTTTGCAGGAGGAGCCGTCACAGGAGTTAGAGGTCCTGTGGGTAGTGTAAACCCCATCGGTGGTGGTGTTGGCAACGGCGTTGCTGCAAGGGAGGCTTCCAGTACGCCCAGAGGGGTCTCAGTTGACGGGGTAAGGGACCAAGTATCTGGGAAGGCATCGATGTGACAAGCAGCAAGCAATTCATGGTCTGGCACTGGCGCAGTAAAGATCGTTGAGTGCGGGCCGGATGATGTTGATGCAGCAAGTGCGCTTGATGCGACAGATGGTTGGTCCTGGCCCGGACCTTGCATGATGGCACAGTTGGTATGTTGAGGAGACGCGGCGTGGGACAACGGCATGACCAGTCCCTGCTTTGCTGCGGCTTCCCTCATACGCTCGAGTTCCTCCCGGAGCATCTTGACCTCTAGATTACGATCTCGCATATTACGTCCTAGTAGAATGGAAAGAAAAAGCACCGAAGTAAGCTAACCCGAAGAAGCACGACTGAGTTTTGGATGGGAGGTTTGGATATTGCCTACTATAAGCCCTCTGAGCAAGACGATTTTGAATCTTTCTCCGTTCCGTCGCATCAAGGTGATCAGCGATGTTCTCATCTGGTTTCATCAAGTCAAGGTATGCGTCCGCGATGTGGTGGTTGCGCCGTCTCGGAGCCGAAGGGCCCGGGGCGACGGGTTTGGAGGTGGATTGGGGAGGCGTCGTCATGAGCACTCATGTAAACTTCAGGGTGGGTGTACCGGGCCAGTAACGGTGCGCATAAGAACCGCGCAAGAAGGAAACAAAACAAACAGAGATCAAGATCCGGGCATGATCAACGAGCGGAGTCCGTGAAAGTACTAGCTATGTGGTTACCCCAGGGGGGTAGGAGTTTTCTTGAAGGGGATCTTTGGGCTATTAAACTTATGATAAGAAGTCTTCGGCTGGGGGCTTTTTGTCTCTCAAAAGGATTGAGCTTTTCTCAAGTTCCTCCTATAACTAGAGCCCATGCCCGACTCGCTACGGGTCATGGTCCTGTGTGGCATCGTGCAGCAATTCACCCCCAGCACTACCAGTCATCCAGAACCAGAAGCAGGTTTTTTATTTTGCCAGTTGATCCACCTTACAGCATACGAGGTGAGACCTGGAACGGTGAGTACATCTTGGAATTATGGGATGAAGAGGGTAGCATGTGGGAAAACAGAAATGAGACCAATGTATGTTGAATCCTTTGGGGTCCGCGGTATGGGCAAATGCATACCTAATACCTGATGAATGAAGAGGTGAGTTGATTTGTCTGATCTCTTATGAGGTGAGTTTTGACAGAACAAGAGACTCTGGGGGTTCCTGATCGGCACCTGTGGAAAGAAGTATTCTAACCGAAGGCCATTGGTCGTTACGAGCAACAAATGCATCGTATGACCTAAGACCCTTGGCAACGGGAAGTTCCATGATAGAACCCTTGCACCACATGCCTACATTGTTCCTTGTTGATTGGCAGATGAGACCAGCTAGAAACCTCGCGGACAGGGATCCGTTGGCCGGGCCGCACTGCGCCAACGTGGCAGGGTGCGGGAGGGTCAGGCATTCAAGAGACATTAAGCGCTAAATCACACCACTTGATCTTGTAGCACAGGGATAAACATACCACACTGTACATAAGTATGTATATCAAGATATGACTGGTATGCAGGGATAATGAGGATATCTTACTGCCGAAACGCGTATATGGACGAGTGATCGTGGACTTCCAAAGACCCATAGAGGGGCATACCTTGCGAGGCAAAGGGGTTGCATAAGAACGTAGGCAGCCAGAATCACATCAAAGCAGCAGAAATCATAATTTTCTTGGCTAATAATAAGATATACCTCCTAAGAGAAGAGAAGAAACGAAAAGAAACGAAAAGAAGAGAAAAGAGAAACCGAGATTATGCATGAAGCTCATAGTTTATAAGCTATCTTGTAGTATTTTGTTCATTTTTCTCTAGCTTTGACTTGCACGAATATCGTAGTTATCTTGCAGAGCGCGATGGTAGTTGGTCTGATGCTGGTATCTCTGTCACTTAGCTTGACGTCCATGTTCTTATGGAACCCCTAGCCGAGGGATCAGTCACCCTTGAAGTCCTGACCCCCTGAGCTCCATGCGTGCGAGGGGACCAACACTGCAATCCAATCCCGAATCGGTCAAAAGGGAATAATTAACTTGCTTTGTTCTAACCAACAGCAAGGGCTAGGTGCTTGATGATGTGACACAGCCACAGCGGATCGCCAAGAAGAAAAGCAGGGCTGCCCTGCACTCGGAATCCCACAAGAACATGAGCATCAGGCTAGAAGAAAGAAATACTACGGCAATAACGCAATAAATAATAAGCATTAAACGCTAGTTATAGCTAGGGTGTTACCTAGAGAGCTAAGAAATCCTACATCTTAGGCAAATTCAGACCTAAACCGGTAGGGGAAAAAATATTATAAGAAAGCTTTTAGATATATAGATCTTGTAGTAAACTTGAGATACTTGTGACTCTAGGAGTGTGACTTTGTATTTGTAGAAATAAGTGGAATATCTTGTTCTTGGTGTTATTTTGGCTGGTTCTGCCTCGTTCTTGTGAGATTCCCTCGCCGGCATCGTGCTTCCGTGTCTTGTCCGTCCATAAAATCAAGCCAAGCCCTTCTATTCTTTCTGATTAGATACCGGCGTCAACGCATCGATGTGGTGATCGTAAATTGTGACTATGATCGAAACTAGTTCCTTGGACAAGAATGTAGATTGTCTCGCGAACAAGGATTCATCATGTTGTTCACCTTCACTAATGTATGCTGCAGAGAAAGATCCACCGGCACTGCGGGAGAGTGCTGGGCCGTGATCAGCTAGCAGACTGGCTGGTTCGGCCCCCTGCGCGTGATGAGGGTAAGGGGAACTCGTCTGAAGCCACTTGTGGAGTATCAACAAGATCGGGATGGTCATTCTTTAGGATACGAGATATAGGTTGTTGTAATATTACTCAGCCCTAATCCCTTTTTTCCCCAACAAGGCTTGGCAAGGGCACAAAAGTATGTGCTCGGTATCCCGCACGCCGTCACTTTCCGAGCGTTATCCATCCCGGAGACGGCCGGAGAGGTGGGGTTGAGACCGGTCGGCGTCTCTGGTTATCGCCCGGCCATGGTCGTCTGAAGGATGCGCATAGTAAGCAAGTAATAGTAAGCAAGGGCAAAGAGAACAAGAAAATAAAGGAAAGGCAAGAGACTGTGTGTCAGCAGCTTGCCTATTCAACAAGGCCGACGCAGACACCCTTGTTCGTGCCATGAGCTGTGCCGTTCAAATTGACGTGACACGAGAATATAGTAGGCTGATGGATTGACGCATGAGATGGGTTGGGATGAGTATGATAGATGAGATAGATGCATGAACACATCCACTGCGTTCTCAACTACATGCTTGAATAGATCAGCACCCAAGTGGAAGACCGTTGACGCAACGCAACACAACACAACCTAATCTTTAATTTTCATCTTGTTTTTACCCCCCTTCTCACGTCCTCAACCAGCCCGGCCTCCACCTTCTTCGGCCATGGAAGAATACGTCCTCGCTTCAGACGCCGATAAGGCACAACTTTGGTCCTGGAACAAGGAACAACTTCCAGAGACAATCCACGACTGCGTTCATCTGCGTTTTCAGAAGCAGGTTGCCGAACGACCTGATGCCATTGCCGTTGATTCCTGGGATGGAGTCTTGACCTACGGTCAGCTAAACACTGTCGCCAACAAAATTAGTTGGTTCCTTGTGGAACATGGCGTAGGACCTGATTGCATGGTTCCATTGTGTTTTGAAAAGTCGTGCTGGGCTGTTGCAGCCGCGATGGGAGTTTTGAAGGCTGGCGGTGCGTTAGTCTTCATTGACCCGGCGAATCCGCAGAGTCGAAGGGAAGAGATTATGAGCCAGATTGACGCAAGCTTTGTGCTCACGTCTGCAGCGCAAAAGTGTCCGTGGGAAGCCATGGGCATCAAGACTATCTTGGTGGATCAAAAGCTGGTAGAGTCATTACCAGAATCATCAGAACCACCTAACACGGGGGTAACGCCCCTGAATCTCCTCTATGTCATCTTCACTTCGGGAAGCACCGGTAAACCGAAAGGGTGTCTCATAGAGCACTGCGCTTTCCTCTCGGGCGCAGTCCAGCATTCTGCAAGGGGGAACTTGACGTCTACCAGCCGAGTGATGCAGCTTGCGTCCTACAGCTTCGACGTAAGCATGCTGGAGATTCTGACATCTTTGATCACCGGTGCAACTGTGTGCACTCCAGGCGACGCAGCGCTGGTCAACGGTCTGGCATGGGTCATAAACACTTACAGAATCAACTGGACTTTTCTCACTCCATCAATGGTCAAGCTCATCAAGCCTGAAGAAGTTCCTGGTCTCAAAACGCTGAGTTTGGGAGGAGAACCGCTGCACAAGACGGATATCGAGACATGGGCGCCGCATCTTCAACTCATCAACGGTAGGTGGATGTGTGTAAGGCCTCGACGAGGATAGGTTGCTAATCATGTTTGATCAAGGTTATGGGCCAACAGAATGCTCCGTCGCCGCAGCAGGCGATCCGCATGTCCGGCCAGATGCCGATCCTGCCAACATAGGCAAGGCTGTGGGAGGACTGTGCTGGATCGTGCAGCCAGACGATCATGATGAGTTGGTCCCGATAGGAACTGTGGGCGAGCTTCTCGTATCAGGTCCCATCATTGCCCGCGGCTATCTCAACGACCCAATTAAGACGTCTGAATCCTTCATCTCGGATCCGGTATGGTCATCTGAATGGAGACAGGCTATAAATGCCCCTGAAGGAACGTCAATGCGTCTATACAAGACAGGAGATCTCGCCAAGTTCAACCCCGATGGAACGATACACTTCGTGGGTCGTAAAGATCATCAGGTAAAGCTCCACGGACTACGCATCGAGCTTGGGGAGATTGAGCATCATGTTGCCCAACACAGCCATGTTAAACAAGTTGCTGTTTTCCTACCTAAGATTGGCCCCTGTCGGGAGAAGCTCGTTGCTGTTGTTTCCCTGCAAGACTCAGCTGCTGAGGCACAACCTGGCCAGACGGATCCTCCCGTGTGTCGTTATGACGATTCTACAAAACAGCAAATGGCCGACATACAGCAGTTTCTAAAAGAAAAAGTGCCCGATTACATGGTTCCTACTGTCTGGATTGCCATCGAATCGTGGCCGTTGCTTATATCTGCCAAGTTGAACCGCAAACACATTGCGCAATGGCTCGCCTCTATGGAGGAGGCATTCTATAAGCGGCTGATGGATCTCGAAGGACAGACAGAAGAAGCATGTGACCTCTCCGAGTTGGAAATCTTGCTTAGAGACATCTACAGCTGCGTTCTGAACCTATCTGCACATGAGATCCCCATCGATAAAGGGTTTCTCAGTCTAGGGGGTGACAGTCTTTCCGCTTTGCGAGTTTTGAGCCATTGCAGAAATGCCGGAATACATCTTCGTCTGGAAGATGTCTTGAGAAGCAGCGGTATTCGTGAGCTGGCTGCACGAACATCCAGGTGTTTCCAGGATGTGCAGGAAGAGTCTTCAGTTGTTGATGTATCAGCTGTACAACGTACGCTCTTGGGCCCCATATCGTTCACTGATAGTGAGGGTAGTTGCGATGACTATGCTGGCGAGGTCGTCACTTTGCAGCTGGCTGATACTATCACTTCCGAACAGTTCAAATCTGCACTAAATGCCACTGTCTCTCGACATCCCATGTTGCGGACCAAGTTCTTTATCGAGGGAGGCCGCTGGGTTCAAATTATCACACCCTGGACAGAACAATCATGCCGGTTCAGAGTTCACTCCACTCATCTTGATGATACAAAGGCCATAACAAAGACGGCTCGAGGGGCTGTTAGGCGGGACGGGCCTGTCTTATCAGTGGATTTTATCGATACTGAAACACAGAAGCTTGCTCTTATATCCGCCCACCCAGCCATTGTGGATGCGACATCGTGGAAGGTCATTCTCGGGGACATCGAATCCCATCTCTCGACGGGCTCTATCGGCACGAATGAACCGGATAGTTTCCACAGATGGGTTAGGCAGAATATCGGCGATATGTCGCCCAAGAATATCCTTACAGAGCGTGGTGTTCGGACTCCCGATTCAACTTACTCATCTGAGACGGACACCAGCGAGATTGTTCTCGAATCAGTCATTACATTTGACGAGAACACAGCCGCCATGCTTCTAAGCTCTAAAGTCCATGATGTTCTCCGTACGGAGCCCCAAGATCTAATCCTGACGTCGATTCTTCATGCCTACGATCAAATCTTTCACAAGGCCCTACCCGTCACATACACCATCGATGATGGCCGTACCTCAGATGATCCAGCAGTGAATTTCTCGAAGACTGTCGGATGCTTTCAAGTATTCAAGTGCCTGGCAATCAAGAAGCCTACCGACTGCGCCATTCTAGACACATTGAAAAGAGTCAAGGATGCTCGTCGATGTTTACTAGAGAGCGACGCTCAAAATCTAGATTCAGGAGATCGCCAGGTCGCTGACTTTGACCTCTTCTTTGACTATATGTCTTTGAATCTCAACGCTATACAGCCAGTCGCAAAATCTTCATTCAGCATCGAGACTTTCCAACCTAGGAAGATACGCAAGAGGGTGGGAAGAAGTTCCATGATTGACATTACAGCAAGGCTCGTCAAAGAGGAGTTTGTCATCAACTTTTCCTACAGTGTTCCTTCTCATGGTAAAGACAAGATCCAGTCATGGGTCGATGCCATCGAGGAAACTGTTCAGCATTTGATTCGCCAGCTACTCGCATCTCCTACTCAATACTCCCTTGCCGATTTCTCTCTTCTCCCGTTGACTTATGATGGCCTAGACCGACTAGTGTCAGGCCCACTACCTACTGTCACCACTGACCTATCGATGATTGAAGACGTCTACCCCTGCTCACCAATGCAACAAGGTCTACTTGTCAGCCAAAGCCGTCCCGAAAGTAGTGCCTATCAGCATTTCAACATCACGCAAGTGACGCCTCGCAGACCCAGTAGTACAGTCGATCCAACTCGTCTGGCTAATGCTTGGAGACAAGTCGTCCAGAGACATCCCTCACTTCGCACAGTTTTCTTGGAGAGCTCGGCACAGTCGGAGTTGTTCGATCAAGTTGTGCTCAGGGAGATTGACTCAGAAGTAGTCATTATCAAATGCTCGTCAGAAAAGGAAGCGGACGAGGTGTTTCGAAACCAGGGTGCCCTGCCCTTTGCTCCTGGCAAGATTCCTCACCGACTTACTATCTGCGTGGTCAGTCCCGACAAGATCTTGGTGAAATTGGATATCAACCATGCTGTTATTGATGGAAGCTCTATCGCCAACTTGATCCGGGACCTTGCGCTCGGTTACATGGACAAGCTGCCAGTCAAACCTGCTTTCAAGTTTAGTCGCTACATCGAGTATACGCGCAAGCTGCCTGTCGAGGACGCACTCGGTTTCTGGAGCACGCATCTTGATGGTCTCCAGCCCTGTATCTTTCCATGTCTGGCCAATTCCGAGAAGCTCTTGCATAGGAAAGCCATTGAGGAAACACACGTCGACTTTACCGTCTCCGCACAAGACCTGTCCAAGTTCTGTCGGCGAGCCAACGTCTCTGCTGCATGTGTCTTTCAGACTGCCTGGGCTCTGGTTCTTCGAGCTTATACTGAGTCTGACGACGTGTGCTTCGGGATGATTTCTTCGGGCAGGGATGTTCCCCTTGCCGGTATTGAGGACGGCGTCGGGGCGTTCTTAACAATGCTTGTATGCCGAGTTTTACTTGACGACGGTAGAAAGATTACACAAGTCCTAGACACGGTAGCAAATGATCTTGCGGCTTCTTTGCCCCATCAACATTGTGGCCTGGCCAACATTGGACATGCAATCAAAGCATCCGGAAGCTCCCTTTTTAACACAATCATAACGTTCAACAATGAAGAACAAGTTCCGGAGTTGCAAGAATCCACCATATGTGTCCGGAATGTTTCCGTCAGTGACCCAACAGAGTATGCTATTACACTGGACATTTGGTTCTCCCAGGACGGTGTCAGAGCAACACTTAGACATGAGACAGACTACTTGACGCCAGCTCAGGCTCAACATATTGCTAGCGCCTTTTATCAGGCGATTGCTAGCATCCTGACAAATCCAGACATCAATGTTGGTGATGTCAACTTGGTCAGTGAATACCATGTGGCCAAACTTGTCGAGTTCAACGGGCCTATCCGTCTCAGGTCTGAGCGACTTATCTTCACCCGGTTTGAGGAAATCGCTAGATCTCGCCCTGATACTCCAGCCATTCACGCCTGGGACGGCTCTTGGACATACAAGGAACTCGACGATGTGACGAACCGGTTCGGACATCATCTGCGGACATTGGGTGTAGGCCCTGAAGTCATTGTCCCGCATTGCTTCCCCAAGTCCTGCTGGGCTATCATTACCATGATGTCCATAGTCAAAGCCGGAGGCGCATTTGTTGGTCTAGATCCTAGTCATCCAGTGCAGCGCCTCGAGAAGCTTGTCGAAGCAGTGGATGCGACTATAGTCTGTACCACTTCTGATAAAGCCCACCTTTTTAGGGGCGTTAAGAGCCTCGTCATCGTGAACAGGCATTTTATTGATAACCTGCCTGAAGTTCAAAGCTGCGTATGTCCACACGTTACACCTAGCAATGCCGTTTGTGTTGTGTTCACTTCAGGCACGACAGGGGCGCCCAAAGCCATTGTCATTGAACACTCATCAATGGCCAGCAACTCGGACCTGATGGGCCCTGTCTTGAAACTCGACAGCAGCTCACGTGTCTTCCAGTTCGCTTCGTACACTTTTGACGTTTCCAACCAAGACATCTTCACAACTCTTCAGCGAGGGGGCTGTGTTTGCGTGCCCTCTGAAGAAGACCGTGTCAGCGACCCCGGAGCAGCCATTGAGCGTTTGGGTGCCAACTGGGCAAACTTGACTAGCACCGTGATGAGCTTGATCCAGCCGTCGAGAGTTCCCTCATTGAAGCGTATTTTCCAATTGGGGGAACCACTGGCTCATGAAGCAAAAGACCTCTGGGCGGACGCAGTCGAGTTACACAACACATATGGTCCGGCAGAAGCAGCTGTGTCAGTGACGTGCACTGAAGCTCTCACCACAGACTCTAGCCCATCCAACGTTGGTCCGGCTCCCGGATGTTGGGCTTGGGTTGTTGAAGCAAACAATGTGGATAGGCTGGTACCCCCTGGAGTAGTCGGAGAGCTCCTCCTTGAAGGGCCACTCGTCGCCCGTCTGTACCTGAAGAACCCGGAGAAGACAGCCGCAGCATTCATCCGAAATCCAAAATGGGCAATGAAAATGACCCCTGGAGGGAACAGACGATTCTACAGGACAGGAGACCTGTGTCGTTTCAACAGCAATGGCACGCTTACAATCTTAGGTCGCAGGGATACTCAGGTTAAGATCCACGGCCAACGTGTTGAACTTGACGAGATTGCACAGCAGATCCAAACCCAGCTGGACGTGAGAAGTCTGGTCACGGTCGATGCCATACACATTCCCAACATGTCCCGGTCCAAGACACTTGTTGCTTTCATACAGTTCCTAGACTACCCTGATGACAAAGGAGCCCCTGAGGATTCCCCCATACCAATTGACCTGCACAAGCTGGCGGAACTAGACGCCAAGCTCCGGAATTGCCTCCCGCAATACATGGTACCAACACTATTCTTTCACATCAAGACCACCCCTAGAACGGCCAACGGGAAACTCGATCGGTCTAAATTGCGGAAGATGGTGTGTAATCTTCCAGACGATCAACTTTCGATGCACATGCTGGCCACGAGGCACAAGAAGGCGCCGGAGACTGAAGACGAAAAGTTCTTACAGTCGCTCTGGAGCAGTGTTCTGGATATTCCAGCTGAGAACATCAGCGCAGGCGATGACTTTTTCCGCATCGGAGGTGACTCGGTGGCTGCAATGAGTCTAGTCTCGGCAGCGAGATCTCAGGGGGTCTCCATCTCCGTCGCTGATGTGTTCGCTCTGCCGGTCCTCTCTGACATGGCCCTTGCAATGCGCAACGTCAAGGGTTTAGACATTGGCCGGCCATATGATTTACTGCAAATTGCTCCCGATGTCTTAGGAGACGTGGTTGAAGAGGCTGCTGCGCAATGCGGCGTGACCAGTGGACAAGTTATCGATTTGTATCCCTGCTCACCTCTACAAGAAGGTCTCATGGCCCTGTCCATGCGCCAACAAGGTGTTTACAAAGCGCAAAGAGCCTTCCGAATCACTGATGAAAAGTTTGACATGGAAAAGTTTAAACACGCCTGGGATGTCGTAGCAAAGTCTGAGGACATATTGAGGACGCGCATCGTCAACATTGTTGCCGTTGAGAGACCACTTCAAGCTGTTGTCGATACGGAAATTGAATGGTTGGAGAGAGATAACTTGGAAGCATACCTCGAAGAGGACCGACAGACTCTCGTGATGTACGGTGGTCTTCTCTGGAGACCTGCTATTGTCAACGAGGGTAGTTGCCGCTACTTTGTCTGGTCTGCTCACCACGCTATATATGATGCGTGGAGTGCTGGCATACTCTTCGGTCAAATCAGTCGCTTGTACAATTCGGCTATCGCGAAAGTGAACTCGGTTCCATTCAAAGGCCTCATCCGATATCTTGAGTCAGCATCGGCCAAAGAAGTAGATGCTTTTTGGTCGTGTCAATTCCAAGAAATGGATGAGACGCCGGCGAGTTTCCCGACCGCAGCTAGTAAGACTAAGACAGCAAAGCCGGACCAGAGAATACGTATTGATACCAAGATATCGCGTTCTGCTGGCGTCTCAGTGGCCACCGTCATCAGAGCTGCATGGGCACTTGTTCTATCCCATTACACTGGCAGTGATGATGTCGTCTTTGCAGAGACGCTCTCTGGCCGGAACGTTCTGGTACCGGGTGTCACTGAGATGAGTGGTCCGGCCATCACTACTGTTCCTCTCAGGATACGAATCAACACATCAAAGCTAAGTACCAAGAAAGCGTTTCTGGAGATGGTGCAATCTCAGATTACGTCTATGGTCCCCTTTCAACATACTGGTCTGCAGAACATCAAGAGAATTAGTGAAAAGGCCAGGTCTACCATCGACAGCATATCAAACCTGTTGGTCATCCAACCGTCATCTTTGTCCTCTTGGTCAGGTGAAGGCGCGAAGGGGCTGGAGGTTGTTGTCAATGACCTTGAAGACTATGATACCTTTGCGCTTGTCGTCAAGTGTCTATTGAATGAGGACAATAGTATCACATTGGAAGCGCAGTACGACAGCAAGATGATCCAAACTGAACAGATCAGACGTATACTCGAGCACTACAACTACTTGATTCAGCAACTGTGTCAAGATCAATTGGCCGAACTTGACAGCATCGGAAAGGTCAGTCCAGGCGATCTGGATTATATCAAAAAGTGGAATGGATGTCTCCCGGAGACGATAGAAGACTGTGTCCATCACATCATAGCTCAGCGTATCGCCGAGTATCCTGCCTCTCAAGCTATCTGTGCCTGGGATGGTAATTATACGTACAGCGAACTCGATCAAGTGGCCCAAAAGCTGGGAGCGCACCTTCAGCCGCTCGGAGTTTGTCCCGAGGCCATGGTTGGTCTTTGCTTTGACAAATCCAAGTTTAACCCAGTTGCCATGCTGGCTGTAATGCAAGCTGGCGGTGCCTTTGTGCAGATGAGTCCGACATGGCCTACCGCTCGCAGACAAGAGATACTAGAGACGATTGGAGCCAAGATGGTCGTGTGCTCTCCTCACCACAAGACTCTCTTTGATGGACTAGTTCCTTGTGTTGTTTGTGTTGACGATACTTTCCTGGATTCACTCCCTTCTTCGACTCAGCCAATCACGTCTCATGTCCAACCACGAAACATAGCTAGTGTGGTCTTCACCTCTGGCAGTACGGGTAAGCCCAAGGGAGTCATGGTAGAGCATCAAAATCTATGCTCAATGCAACACTACGAGGCTGCTCACATGGGTATCGACCGAGACACGCGGACTCTGCAGTTTGCTGCCCATGTGTTCGACAACTCCAACTCGGACATTCTCGTCACTTTAATGCGAGGGGGTTGTGTGTGTATCCCCTCTGAAGAGGAAAGATTGGGTGACCTCTCTCTAGCGATTGCCAAGTACAAGGTCAATTGGTGTTGTCTCGTACCAACTGTGGCAGAGTCCTTGGATCCAGATAGCGTTCCAACGCTCAAGCACCTTGCCTTTGGAGGAGAGAGAATCCCAGCAGACTTGCATGACAGATGGGCTAGTCGAATCAAGCTTTTGAACGTATGCATCTTCTATTTTTCTTTGATATATCATTTGGGCCCCTTGATATTTGGTACTAACTGATGGTAGGTATATGGACCAGCTGAATGTACCATCAACACCAGTACAACATTTCTTACATCCAACACATCACCTAACAACATTGGCCATGGTTTAGGCTGTCGAACTTGGATCACTGATAAACACGATCACAATCGTTTGGTCCCCATTGGCAGTGTCGGCGAACTCTGCATCGAAGGGCCCATTGTCACTAGGGGTTATCACAGAGAGCCCGGTAAGACATCCGACTCTTACGTGACCAATCCAGGGTTCGCAAAAGACATGGGTATCTCTCATATGCGCATGTACAGAACTGGTGATCTGGTCAAGTACGACTTTGAAGGATCGCTCATCTACTTGGGTCGCGATGACACCCAGGTCAAGCTCTACGGACAGAGGATCGAGTGCAGCGAGGTAGAACATCACATCGTGTCAAATGGCTTCCCAGCCGACAGTGTCGTCGTCGATATGATCTACCCAGGAGGTGATGTTGCAAAACCTGCTTTGGCTGCCTTTATCAAGATTGAACCCAGCCCATCACTGGTCGTGTCACTGTCGAAAACCGCAAGGGAGCAGCTTAGCAAACTGCAGCGTAACTTACGAAGCACGCTGCATTCATACATGGTTCCCTCGCTCTTCATCGGCATTGGATATATGCCGACTACTCAGACAGGCAAGAAGGATAGAAAGACTCTGCGCGAAAAAGGTGCCCAGCTTTCGAGAGAACAACTTCAGCACTACTCACTCATTGTTGTTGGGACGACATCATCGCGGGAACTTACAGGTGACGAGAGTCAGCTACGAAGCTTATGGGCTGAGGTCTTGGGAATATCAGATGACTCCATAAGTGTCGATGATCATTTCTTTCAACTTGGTGGTGACTCAATCTGGGCGATGCGTCTCTCAGCTGCTGCTCGGCGTAAAGGCAAGACGCTGCTGGTCGCTGATATCTTTGGTCATCCCACCTTGTCTCGGATGGCCATGCATCTCAAAGATGCCACTGTGACTCAAATTCGGGACGGGAAGAGTCGGTCGATGAATTCAGATCTACTGACTTTAGCTAGTCAGCAGTGCAAGCTAAGCCGGGATGACATCGAGGACATATATCCCTGCACATCTTTACAGCAGAGCTTGGTTGCCATAACAGCTGACAAGCCGGGTGCTTACGTCGAGACCAAGATATTCAATTTGCCTGACTGTCTTGATATAGATAGGTTTAAGAGAGCATGGATAAGGGCTGCTGATGCTTTCCCTATTCTACGCACTCGCATCATCCTCGACTCGGACGCCCAAGCTCATCAGATTGTTGTCAAGAGCATCGACTGGGATGATGCAGATCTTTCTGTTGACGAATATCTCAAAAACAGACTTTCTCGGATTCAATATGGCAGTCCTCTTACCTCGTTTGGCATTGCCATACCCTCAGCAAAATTTATCTGGAATGTTCATCACGCTGTATATGACGGCGTAAGTGCAGCCAAGATACTTGTTGCTGTTGAGACGCTTTACAAGAACGAAACAACAAACTTAATTGCACCCGCGTATAGCGATTTCAGCTATTACCTTGATTCTCTCGACAAAGAAGCCTCTGCCAAGTTCTGGCGCCAGCAACTCAGTGGTGGTCTTCCCAAGAGTTTCCCATCGTCAAGTCTGTCCCATGACGCCAAGCCTAACCACAGACATACCTGGTCATTTGATCTGTCCTCGGTTCGGCAAATACCTGGCATTCGTGACTCGACCCTTCTAAGGGCTGCATGGGCATTGCTTACAGGACAGTACGAGAGAACAGACGATGTTGTCTTTGCCGCAGCTCTGTCTGGACGTGATACTCCCCTAGAGGGTATCGAGGATATGATGGGTCCAACAGTTACCACAGTACCCGTCCGCGTACAGTTTGACATGGCACAAACGATTGGAGATTTTCTAGAGCAAGTTCAAACTCAAGCCGATGCCATGATTCCGTATCAACACATCGGCCTGCAATCTCTTCACCAACTTGGTCCGGACGTGAAGGCCTCTCTGAACTTCAAGAACTTGTTCGTCGTCCAGCATGATATGGAAAAGCTCGGATTTGACTTTTTCCTCGACGAGTTTCATGGCTGCGGAGACCTAATGACAGGGTACTACGACTACCCTCTGGTCATGGAATGTATTCTTGGATCTTCAGACGACCCAGATAGGACAAGGGTTACTATGGATGCGAGGTACGATGTAGACATCATATCGACGAAACAGATGGATCGTCTCTGCAAGCAGTTCAGGCACATCTTGGAGCAGCTGGTTAGCAATACCCAGGACCAGACTTTGGATCACGTTCAGACCGTCAGCCCTGAGGATCTTGTCACGATCCGCCACTGGAATGAACAACAGCCTTGGGAGGCGGTAAACCTAGTGGTCCACGACATAATCACAGAACAACTCCTCGCTCATCCTGACGATGTTGCCGTTGAGGGCCATGACGGCAAGATGCTGTATTCGCAGCTGGACGAATACTCAGCACTGGTTGCAAAGGTATTGGTTTCCCAGTATGATGTTGGGCCAGAAGTCATTGTTCCCCTATGCTTCGAAAAGTCCAAATGGGCTGTCGTTGCAATGCTGGGTGTTCTCAGAGCCGGAGGAGTAGTCGCACAGCTGGGTGCCTCACATCCACTCGACCGGAAAAAGGAGATTCTGGAACAAACTGACGCGAGACTGGTGCTCGTCTCATCAGAACGTATTAGCAACGACTTTGAGGGCATCGTCCCCGCTTTGGTCATCAACGAGGAGTCCATCGCCAGCCTTTCACCTAGAGAAGCACAACTCCCTCGAGTCAATCCAAGCAACGCAGCTTACATACTTTTCACGTCAGGAAGTACAGGAAGGCCCAAAGGGATTGTTGTCGAGCATGGGAACCTAAGCTCGAGTTCGCATGCTCACGGCCAAAGGTTCGAGATCAATAGGGGCACAAGAGTCTTCCAGTTTGCAGCCTACACATTTGACATTAGCTGCGCCGATATACTGACGACACTACAACGCGGCGGCACAATATGCATGCCTTCGGAGAAGGAGCGAGTCGATGATCTCGCTGGCGCCGTGACAAAGTACCGAGCTGACTGCATGTTTGTCACACCGACGGTAGCTCAGTTACTTGACTCAGAAGCCATGCCCACACTGCGTACACTCATCATCGGTGGTGAAGCACCAACGCAGGATAACATCAGAACATGGGCTCACCGACTTAATCTCGTCATGATTTACGGTCCAGCAGAAACCACAATCTATGGCTCGGCCACTACTTACGTAGAGCCGGGCAGCTCGCCAAAGAGACTCGGTCCCGCCATGGGCTGTCATATGTGGCTCTGCGATCCCCAAGATGTCAACAAACTAACCCCAGTGGGATGTGTCGGTGAGATTGTCATGGATGGCCCGATCGTCTCCCGTGGCTACCTCCGAGACGATGCCAAGACCCGAGATGCGTACGTCTATCCGACTTGGGCAGAGCCGCGTCGTCGCATGTACAGAACTGGCGACATGGCGCGGTACGATGAGGATGGCATCATGAGCTTTGTTTGTCGTAAAGATGATCAAGTCAAAGTGCGTGGACAACGAGTCGAGCTTAAGGAAGTTGAACACCACCTCATGGGACATAGCGGTATACTTCATGCCGTTGCCTGTTTACCTCACCATGGGCTTTTGCAAGGAAAGCTGGTGGCGGTGATATCATTTCCCCATGGAAATCTGACCAAGGATGAGTGCTTGATAATGTTGGAAGGCGACCAGAGAATGGACGTGTTTGCTACTTTGCAGCGAAGCCTGGAGGAAAAATTACCCAATTACATGATTCCTAGTATCTGGATAGGCGTTAACGACATCCCACGGACAGGTCATGGAAAGACTGACAGAAATGCAGTCGGTCAATGGCTCGCAGAAATGGATCAAGAGACATATCAACATCTGTTCGACAACAATACTGAGGAAGAAGACGTCCAAGAGCACTCTCCCCAAAGTCAACTCTTACAGAACATGGTTGGCCACGTCCTCAACCTATCCCATGTCCAGATGAACCGCTCCTTCATCGGCCTCGGCGGTGATTCCATTGCGGCAATGCAGCTTCGAACAAAGCTACGCACAGTTGGTATTGATTTGAGCATTCAAGATATCCTCAGCTACAAGACTTTAATCGACCTTGCCCAAACTGCCGTCGTCGTTGATACTATCACTACTACTGCTGCTACGACGGACGAGACGCCAGGTATACCGTTTGAACTTTCGCCTATCCAGAGACTCTTTTTTCAGACCGCTAGTCCAATCGAAGGCACCAAGTCACATTTTAATCAGACAATACTATTAAGGATCAATCGCAAGGTTGACATTTCGAAGCTTCGGGAAGCCGTTCGCACCGTCGTTAAACATCATCCGATGCTTCGGTCCAGATTCTCCTTGAATAACCAGGGAGAATGGTTTCAGTTTCTGACTGATGACATTGAAGGGTCCTACAGCTTCCACATCGAGAGACTGCTGGATCGCGGTGAACTATCTCGACTCTTGGCCCAGCGATCTCCTTATTTTGACATCGGTCAGGGGCCACTGTTCTCAGCCAATCTCTTCCTCATTGGCAATGACGCGCACCAAGAGCAGCTTCTACTTCTATCCGCTCACCATCTTGTTGTGGACGTTGTATCCTGGATGATCATTGTGGGTGGGATGGAGGACTTCCTAACCACATCAGGGTCCAGATTAGGCTCATTCGAAGAGCCAGTTTCTTTCCCGACATGGCTCCTTTCACAAAAGACGCAGCTCGACAAGAGTTCAGCTGAGACTCAGAAGCTCAACGCCATGCTGGAAACTATCCCAGCTCCTGATCTTGCATACTGGGGTATGTATGACCAAGACGACAAGTACGGCGATGTGATAGAGCACTCGTACGTCCTTGACGAAGATACAACGACGAGATTCTTAAGTAGATACGGCAAGTTCGATAAAGCCGAGCCTGTCGATGTTATTTCGGCGGCCTTGCTACAGGCGTTCTCATCTGTGTTTACAGACCGTCCAACACTGCCAACCATCTACTCGGAAGGCCATGGTCGAGATACCGCGCAGGACGGCATTGACCCGTCAGGTACTGTTGGTTGGTTCACGACAATCACACCTCTGCACATCTCTTCCATCGGTGGCGATGTCAACGAAACTGTGGGAGCGGTCACCAAGGTGCGGCAGACGATGATGCCTGCAGGACCTCACTATAGCGTCGGTAGAGGCGGTTTCGGGACAGGTTCAACCCACATGGAGATTCTCTTCAACTATCTCGGTCAGTTCCGGCAGCTTGAGGCGACAGATGCTCTCTTCTCAGATGCGCCACTTCTGGAAAATGAGAAGATCAAAGACCAAGGTGCTGAACTCAACCGTCTGGCTCTCTTGGATATCTCGGCCATGGTCACGGGTGGTAGGCTCAAGATGATATTCAAGTACAACAAAAAGATGGAGCATCAAGAAAGAATCATGGCATGGATGTCAAAGACACGCGATGAACTAGAAGCAGCTATTTCTGGAACGTACGCGGACGACACTATGCAGAAAGAACTGGCCGATGTGGGAATCAGTATAGACAACGTGGAAGAGGTCATTCCTTGTACGCCGTTGCAGCAACACATGATCTCTGTCATGGAAAGTAACCCACACTTGGGACTCTACGAGATCGAAATGGCTTACAGCATTCCTAATGAGCAAGTCGACATGGAAAGACTTAGATCAGCATGGCAGCAGGTCGTCAACAGACACTCCATCCTACGTACCGTCTTTGTACTCGATAAAGATCAACCGGGTTCCCACAACCAAGTCGTCTTATCCAAGTACAAAGTCGACGTACCAGTCGTTACATGCGCCGCCGACCTAGTCACCGAGACAAAGACCCTCAAGTCCGTCGACTACCGCAGCAAACGACCTCATCACCAACTCACAATCTTGACAAGCCAGGACGGTCAGAAAGCGGCTTGCAAACTTGAGTTATCACACGCAATTAATGATGGAATCTCCACCGCCATTCTGATGCGTGACCTACAGCGTGCTTACTGTGATGGGCAACTCTCTGCTCCAGCACCCCCTTTTAGCGAGTTCGTACTCTGGCACAAAAAGCAAAACACGGCTCGATCGGCTGGCTACTGGCAGGAGTTTGTGCAAGACATCACTCCATGCTCTCTATCCGGACGCCAAGTGGGAGCTGAACACAGAGTCATGAACCTTTCCATTCACCCTGATGTTGCAGCAAAGATACGAGACTCCTGTATCAGACACAGCGTAACCATGGCTACCTTCTTCCAGGTCGCTTGGGGTCTTGTTCTTTGTGCGCATTCTGATGGCCAAAAGTCTCTGTTTGGATACATGACAGCCAACCGCGATGTTCCTATCCGAGACGTGAACGATATGGTCGGCCCTCTGGCCAACATGCTCCTGTGCAAGGTCGACAGCAGGACTGAGCTAAGCGAGCTGCTCCGGAATGTTCAACATGATTTCTTGGCGTCACTTGAGCATCAATATAGCCTTATGGGGTCCATCAAGCCCATGTGGAACTCGATCATGAGTCTGCAGTATCTAGATTCATGGGTGGCTCGTGGGGATGTCAAGGAGGAGGGGATTTGCTTTGAGCAATTATGGGGAAGAGATCCGAATGAGTGGGATCTTACTGTTGGCATTCAGATCGGTTCCTACAAAAATGGTTCTGATATGATAAATGCTTTCATTGGATACTGGAGTGATGCGTTGAGTGAGGAAGAGGCCGAGAGGATGAATCAGATCTTCATGGATGTGGTTGATAGGTTGATCAGGCCTGCGTAAGCTGTGGCAGATTTTTGTTGTCTCTAAGGGTAATGGTAAGAAACGTCTGGATAGCAGTTTTATCTTTGCTATTGCGCAGACTTCAAACTTGAAATTGTAAGAAAGCTATGTTTCAAGATTTCTTGGATTGCTAGTGAGGAGTGTGTTACTCAAAATCTTATATCAAGTAGAAACTAGTAAATCATAAACTTACTCATGCTTAGCCTTGAAAGTCTATGATTTGTATATTTATTAATTATAATTTAATTCTTCCAAGTTTCTATAAATTGAAACGAGTCATCTATGCATATAAAATCAGGTCTACTTCCGCTGCTCTATCACCCATTAACCTCCCTCCCCTTCTACTCTCTACGAAATCCACGTCTTCACTCCTCATCCGACACACCCTTCATATCATTATACAGTCTCCTAAACGCACTATCTACTTCCATCAACTTATCTGGAACATCCCACTCCACTAATACACCAGCATCCATGACAGCTACATAGTCAAAGTCCCGTATCGTATCCAGACGATGAGCCACGGCGATGACGGTGTGCTTCCTGAAGCGTTCTTGTATGATACGCTGGATAAGAGCTTCAGTCTCGGCGTCAACTGCTGCAGTAGCTTCATCCAGAACCAGAATTGAGGAACGTCGCATCATGGCTCGTGCCGCGCAGACGAGTTGCCGCTGGCCATGCGAGAGAAGATTTCGGGGAATTTCGGCGTCTAAGCCGTCTTTGGACAACATCTTCCACAGTCCAACCGCCTCCAATGCTTCGATTATCTTCTGGTCTTCATTTTCACCCATGGGGTCAATATTGAAGCGAACCGTGCCCGGAAGGAGATAAGCGTCCTGTGGCAGAGCGATGAGGCTGCTTCGTACAGATTGTCGAGGGATCGTCGAGATGTCCACACCATCCACGTATATGGATCCACTGTCAAGCTCGAGCATACGAAAGAGACATGCCATCAAGGAGCTTTTGCCGCTTCCCGTACGACCACATATACCAACATGCTGACCAGGTTCGATCTTGAAAGACACATTCTTGAGTACTGGGCCAGCTTCCTTGCTGTATGATGCCACAACGTTGCGATATTCAACAAGACCGTTCTGGGGCCAGTTTTCCGGTGTACTCTCGATTTCCGTAGCCGTGTGTTCAGACTTGACTGTGCTAATGAAGGACTTGACTCGAGTCACAGCACCCGCCGAGGTCTCCAAGACTGTCCAGTGTGTGATGAGTTGTTTGAGACCGGCGCTGAAGCCCACAATACTGACAAGAGCAAGGCCTAGCAGACCAACATCGAGGCCTTCAGCCTGCACAGCAATCGTGGCCAAGACTATAGCAATGCCACCGACAACAAGGTCCAGAACAAGACTGAGCCATCTCTGCACACTCAGGAGAATGTAAAACGGCTTTTGGACAACGCCTACAAGCTCATTGTTTTGCTTGATAAAAGGTTGATCCCAGCCAAATGAGCGGATGGTCACCAAACCGCTTAGTGTCTCGAGAAAATGCGTAAGAAGGATTGATCGCGATTCGATATCGAGGAGTCGAAGTGTTCGTGACGTGCGAAGGTAGAAGCTTTGTACGAAGTAGACAACTGCGATACAGAAAACAAGGGCGATCCCAACATATGTTCCAGTGACGGCGATGAAAATTGCTCGAGCGATGAGTACAAAGATCATGATGACGGTGTTGATGAGCGATAGTGGCAGATCCATATCGATGATTTCCATGTCCTGACTGAAACGGTTGGCAATAGAACCAGAGTCAGAAAGATAGAAAAGGGACATTGGGGCGTTCATGACGGTGGTCAGGAGACGATCATGTAACGTTCTGGCCACCCGGGGGGCAAGACTGGTAATGAGGACACTGGAGCGGTTAGTACATAACAGAAATGGGTTGTAAGGAGAAAGGCATACCTAGCTGCAGCACCGAGACTAGCGACAGTCAAGATACCAAGTAAAAGATAAATTCCCCAGTAATAACCTGCATTGTCGAACGGGTTCTTGACATTATCCACCGCCCACCATTTGATCCAGATCTGGGGAAATATAGCGAAGAATCCAAACGATGCACAGATAAAGACGAAGATGGACCATTTTATCCAGCCGAAACATTTGATGTAGTACTTGTAAGTATCGATGTCCCCCGTTGTAGCGTCAGTAGCGTTGATCTCTGGTAGGGCCTTGGCGAGAGCTTCGCGAACTTCTCTGGATGGAGGACTTGCTCCGGGTTGCTTTGAGCCTTGGCCCTGTCTCTCTTCAACCTGAAGACTTGACACATATCCATCAACCTTGGAGAGTTCTTCATAGGTACCCTGCTGAGCTATGGTACCGTCTGGGCCAAGGGCAACGATCAGATCTGCCTCTGCCAAATGATGTATAGAATTTGTAGCTAGTACTGCAGTGACGCCGTGACGATTCAGGAGTCCATCCTTGGAGAAAACTGATGAAAAGACGGCCTTCTCGGTTGTGGCATCGAGGCCGCTTAGGACATCGTCCATGATGATCACTTCTTTACGGGAGTAGAGAGCTCGAGCAAGAGTCAGACGCATCTGCTGTCCGCCACTCAAGCTGATACCGTTGCTTCCAACCATCATGTGATCACCCTGGGAGAACTGCTCAAAGTCTTGAGATAGAGCACATGCATTGATGACCGTGGAGTACCAGTCTGGTTCGAGTGGGAGAGAACCGATAATGTTCTTCTGGACTGTAGCGTTGATGATCCAGGGGGATTGTGCACAGAATGCAATGTCTTGGGCGTTGGATTTTATGATGCCATCGGACAACAGCGTTTCACCTAGGATCGTGTAGAGAAGAGTAGATTTTCCGCTTCCAACAGGCCCAATTATGATGGTCAGTTTTCTTTTAGGGATGCAAAGGTTGATGTCTTCCAGCGTAGGTTTTCCGTCGTCTTGCCATCGGGCTGAAACGTGTCGTAGTTCTATAGCGGTGGCCCTCTCAGGGCTCTGAGCTGTCACCCTAGCCTCCTTCTCTTGGGCTTCAACAGGACAGCACCCTTTAGTCTTTTCCGAGATGCTTGAACTTTCTTCCATTCGAAGGTGATCCGAAGATGCCTTGCAAGGAGGAGTAGGTGTTGACGGTCGTGATCGTACCAGACGTGGTTCATCGGGTTCTCTTCTATCGACACGTATCTCGGCGTTGAGATAGTCTTGTATTCTCTGAAAACATCCAACCGCACCCATGAAGCCGCCTAGCCCTTCGACGAGCAGAGACATGGGGGCAATGAGAAGTTGGAGTAACGTCAGAGTAGTGACCACCCTAGTCATATCAAGAATAGCGTAGTTCATATACCTCTGCAGTAGAATGTATATACCGAAAGCGCCAACAGGAGACAGAGCAATGGTCAGATATGATATGCACACAATCTTGAGCAGAACAAGTCTGTATCCGAATGAGACATCGACCTCCTTCTCACGAATATCATGGATCGTCTTGCTGAGCTTGTCACTGAGCCCTGTCATCTTGACAGCTTTCATAACCTTGAGCATCGACGCAGTAGCCGCTAAACGTAATTGAATCACATCGAGCCAGGCTTTCTGTGCCGCGGGAGCACCGGATGCTACCACGGCAGCTAGACCAGCGCAGATGAGAACAGCGCCGGCTGGGCCCAATACGGCAAGACCGAGCTCGTTGTTGAGAAGCCAGAGAACGATACCAATCTCGATAGGCGAAGCCCACAGTTCATGAAGATTTCTAAAGGCTGTCATGATCCGCTCCACGTCTGCGCTCATGAGTGTAACCGCTTCGGCCTCTTGTAAGGAAGTAGATCGAATCTGAAGGGTGTGACGAAAGATGGAGTCGATCAAGTCCGCTCTCATACTGGCGATGAGCTGAAACGTGCGTTGTTGAGTGAGGGCTGTTGAGACGGCTATCCCGGTATAAACGATGGCGTACGATACGATGAGTCCTGTACCGAAAGCTGGCCGCTCAGTGGCCTTGGGGCTCTGTATGTAGATGACAAGACGTTGAATGAGAAAGGGCTGGGCAAAGGTGAAGCCGGATTGGATTATGCGAGGGATTATCCCGTTGTAAAAGAGACTCCTTTTGTGCAGCATGCAGATGGCGAGGAGTGCACTCGACTTTTGCTTGCGTCGGGCTAAACCAGTGTTAGTCAAGAATTCGATGTGACTGACGGACCAGATGTATAGCTTACAAGAAATCCAGCGTGAATGAAGATTATCGCCATCCTCTTGAGTTAGCAGGCTGTGGTCGACATCTTGAAGGGTGGTTAGTGAGAGCTGTTTCTTATACCCCCGGAGAAGTACTGGGTTTATCCACCAAGCAAACCACTGGTTAAATTCGCCCGCTGTTGACTCTGGTGGTAAGTCCCGATACTCTAGGCGAAGAATGTGTCTCTTCTCCAGCGACTCCAACACAAGTAAAATGGCCTTGACACCAACAGAAACGCTGAAGGCGGCTGCTACTGGCTCGGCAGACTCGATGGCCCATAATGTTCTGCAGCGAGCGACATCAAACACCAGTGTGAGAGCTAGCCAGAGAATGAGGAGAGAACAAGGTCGAACATCCCGTAAATGATGAACATGGGATAGGAAGGTCAGGCCGAGAGTTACGACGAGAACGAGCGTGTTGGCGGCGATGGATGCTCTCGTCGATGTGTTAGAATGAATGGTCGTCCCCAAGACAGCAGCGTATGAAGCGACCAAGGCTACCCAAGCTAGCTGTGCCCGTAATTAACATGAGGTTACTATTATACTCTCTGAATTGTTTATCTTGTCATTTTATCCCATACTTACGTACCAATTTAGCGGCGTGATGCCATGTTTGCAAAACCCGAGCTCGGGACTTGACCACACGAGAAACTGTAAACGGTAGCAACAAGAGCACCACCGATGCTGGAATTATTGTAAGAATGCTCTCTTCAAAAAGGAGTGTAAAATCAAACCCCCCGTAGCACGCAGAGACAGGTCCAAACCGGTCCTGAACTTGTATGGTACATTTCGCCATAGCGAGTAGGAAGAACGCGCGCAAATTGGGGGAAAGAAATCACAACAGCGGCCGGAAAAGAAATGGCTCAAGGAAACAGAAGTGAGAACTGAGTGGGGAGACATGGTTTACAACTGTACCACTTTGTTGACAGGGTCAAGGCGCATCCGCCGCCAAGATCAGCCAACTGTAATGTGAACGTGTAAATGCAGGTTTGAAGCAAGGTTGCCGGCTCAGTCCCGAAAGAAGGGGGGGGGCTTGGATTACTATGAGTGGATGGTCCCTGTCAGTGCGAGTGTAGTAAGCAAAAGAGGAATGATCCTTGTAAGAAGCTCGAGATGTGGGTTCAAGTGGAATTCCAGTGGCTGTGTGTGTTGGTTGTTGTTGTTGTTGGTTGGGGAATGGGGCCAGATTAAAGGGGGGTGGACTACCCTGAAGGATCAAGGGTTGTGGAAAAGCAGGAAGCATTGGAGATGAGTACAAGCTGTGTCGATAACTACGACTCTTGTGTCATCCATCGCCTCAGAGCTTTTCTATGTATGAAAGTAGCTGGGCAGTGATAGAATGCTCAGAGGCTGGACACAGAAGTTAGGTGATTAAGAAATTGTCAATTTTGGATACAAAGTGAAAAGCAGGTATAAATAAACAAGAAAAAGCAAGAAACGAGGCAAAAGAGGGAAACAATATCTGAAACCCTTTTTTTCTTTTTCTGAATGCCATCCTTTCGTCTAACCCGAGTCTCTATTCTATCTAACACCGCCACTGCTACCTAACAACCATTTCCCTGTAAAGCATGCATCGGGCAAACTTGTCTATCGCTACCGCGCCGCCGAGTTCTTGACTCCCTCGGACGTCTCGATCGATCCCGTAACTTGCCCCATAGGGACCGTTTCGTCTCCGGACTCCTTGGCCGAGTCCGGACGCGACTCTTTGCAAATCTTTGCCGGATCAGCTACCAGAAAAACAGCCGACGCAAGCACCATCAAAGCGGCATCTAGAGCAATGAACAAAGGCTGGTCCCTGATCAAGTCGCCGTTCCAACCACCAGTCAACTCGAGTGTACGATAAATACTGCGGATGTAGATGACCAGCAAGGAGAGGTACAGAGCCCCCAGGATGGTGTAGTACGACTTTGGGATCCCGAGTTTGATGGAACGTCGGAGAAAGTCGAGAGTCAAGAGGGAGAACATGGTCATGGTGAAGAGCTGGAACCCAATGCCAGCGACCATGATGTATGTGCCAGGCCATGTGTCACCATCAATCTTGCCAGCAGCAAACGAGGCCAACGCACCACCCACGGCCTACACCGCTATTAGCTCTATAGCCTCTGTGTGATGAACCTTCAAAGAGAAATCACGGGAAGGAAACACTGGGCAGATTCGTACTAACCTGAATTACAAGCGAAATCACGTCGCAGGTGCAAAACACAATAGCATACATACGCGCCGAGAGCAAGCTCGATTGACGGCCCATGTTGACGATAAAATCCCCCAAGAGCACGTAGAGCGCGGCAGCGAAAAAGGTTGGTCCGATAATGAGAGTGGTGATTTGCATGAGAAAGGCATTTTGGTTATATGGACAATAAGATGACCATGTTCGACCAGCCCATCCGATCGTCTCAGCTGTAAGCATCTTGTGTTGGCCAATGTCTTCTTATCTCAGATCAAACTGTCAAATATTGTTTTAACACTCACTTGATGCACCCACTGCGAGAAGTATCGCTGTCCATGTTCGAAAACGCAGAATCTTTAGAATATGGCCAACGGCGATGAGGCCGAACAAGACACAGAAGGTGACTCCAGCGGCCAAACTGGGGCGATAGCCGTACGGTGGGAGCCAGCCATCGATCAAGTCCGGATGACAGTTGTTTGCATCGCGGACTGGTTCTGGAATATAGCTGGCCATGACTGCGACTGGTGTTGGAGGATGGATGAGCGTTTTGTTGTGCTAGAGTAAACGACTGAATCATTCACCAGACTCGAGACATTATAAGTCCAAGGGAAAACCATCCCACCCCCATCTTTTGATCAAATGAAGGAATTTGAAACGCAATGCCAAGTCGGCATCTACTTCAACGTCTTGCCTCGAGCGGGGAGAAGGCTGTTCAGCCTACGACATTTTCAATACTGCCAAGGAAAGGACCATGAAATGAACAGAAAAAGCATGGCTGAAAATCTAATACGTGTTGCAGGTCGTCAGTAGTAATCAGAACCAACATGCTTACTACACGACGGCATGCAAAATCAAGAGATACATTCATTTATTGGATACAGTGAGCAAGGGGGCGTGGTCTTTGAATCCACCTTGTCCATGTCCACTTGCTTTTTTTTTTGTGTTCAACACCCTGGCCTTGTTGCCTCTAAGATTTGTTTTAGAACTGATAGCCAATGGTATGGTCTGATTGATAGCGGCGCAGCACATCAGGTATACGCGTATCTTGCTGGATTACACAAGTCTGGCGACTTGGTGCAGAGGGAGTTTGGCCCTGTTGGAGATCTTGGAGGCCCTAGATCAATTCTTTGTGTCTTTGTGGGGGGTTTTCGCCGGGGTTTCTTTTCTAACCTCTCTAGTTCTAACCAATACTTTTTAATTTGTGATTAAAAGAGTAAGATGTTCAAGATAGATCATCCTTCACGTAAGCTTACTACTAGATTTTCTCCCCCCTTGTAGATCTGAACCTTAGGGCTGTATTGATCATCCAGACCAAGACATGGGTTCTTGAAGTAGTCCTTATAACGTCTTGTCCTATCCCTGGATTTTCTTTCCAAGGGTTTGGCCTCATATTCAACTTGAAAGGGAACACAACCTCGTCTCTGCTGTATCATACGGCCTTGTAGATTCTAATGACAATGGCACGAAAGAATCTAGCAACGGCCTCGTCCGAGATGACAGGACAGTTACTTTACCTTCTCGTCCTTGTTATTCTTATAACCAGTAGTTACTTTCTGTGGGATAGTCTCATCTGGTTGGTCAAAGGTCCCGGCAACTACAGTCGCATGGTTGCAACGCTTGTTGTTATAGCCAATCTGAAAAGTCTGCCATTCGCATGGAGTGTACGCCCTCTTGTGGACCATCTTTTCCAACCAATGCCTAACGCAGTTCATAGGTTCGTGTACTTGGTGCATACATCACTCACCTCTACCTCTTCAGACCTTCCAAACATACCCCTGATAAACTCTTTCGCTTCGTTATAAGCCAGTCGCACGTCCCCCTCCTCGATATAGACTACAACATGCACAAGTCCAACGCCACCTTCTTCACCGATCTCGACGTTTCCCGCGGCCACACGATGCACTTGATTGCACCAGCTATCCATAAACTCTGGAATAATGCCAAAACGAAACTAGTTATGGATCCTTCAAACCCCACTCGGCCAGTCAAAGGGGGCGTCAATGTTATCGTGGGCGCTGTACAAACCAGCTTTAAAAAGGAGCTCCGAGCCTACGCAAGATACGAGATCTGGACACGCGTGTTGAGCTGGGACCGCAAATGGGTCTATGTTATAACGTACTTTGTTAAACATGGTGTAGTCAAGCCGAGGTCGTGGGACACACCCAGCCGCTGGTCGTCGTCTTGCCGGAGCACACCAAGCAAACCGGAGGATTGGGAAAATTATATTCTTGCAGTGTCTTTAACGAAAACAGTTTTCAAGATGGGAAGATTAACAATTCATCCTGCTATTATTTTAGGAGAGAGTGGTTTACTTCCACCTCGTCCAGGGGGTTGGATAGTCGGAGATGACGAGTCCAGTAAGAGCAAGACAGACTTGTCCGAAGACGTGGAGATGACAGACGATGGAGTCTGGGATTGGCGCCGTGTTGAGATGGAGAGAAGAAAAGGTCTCGAATATGCAAATCACTTCGCCGCACTTGATATGTTAAGTAAGACATTTGATGGTGGTGAGAATGGGGCAATTGGAAAATTCTGGCTAGCTTAAGGATAACTACAGAGGTACATATAAATTTAAAGGATGATTGATCATAATTTGGTTTGCTATGTCGTTGTTCAAGCTCTAGGTTTAAGTAGAAGAGGACTTTTACGTGTCGTAATTAGTCTCTAACCTTTCATGTTCCTCTTTTACTTAAATATGAATATATACTGAAACTACTATAGCTATATTACTCTACGATGACCCTATCTAGGAAACTGCGGTATTGGCGTCTAGATTGTGCGGCTCTCTTAGTTATGCTATTCATGCCTAGTGGCACCTAGTGAATACATCTCTATTAACTCTAAGATAACCATTGAGGAGCTAAGCACCGTAAATGGGATTCGTACATACTATATCCTACCGCACTAGCACCTTTGCTCCGAGCCTCTTTTAGTAAAATATAACACTTTTATTATGGTATAGTAAGTACCTCTAATGGCATGGACAGCCGGTACTTTGTGATGTGGTTCCGGGGTTTGAAAGTGTATTAGCTTTGCTATCGTAAATCCAGTAAATAGATCTCACCGTATTCCTCCGGATATTGACTAACTACTTCTAACCTCTTCTCTTAATCCCCATAGTCTGCTCGTGAGCCTCCAGGTACTGTACCATGCAAACGGGTCAGAATATGCAGAACAGTACATTGCGAGAAGTGGGTTGTCAACATGGACGAAGAATACAACACTACCGCGGCAGAAGCCAAGCAGGATCTCGGGGAGGTGACACAAGCTGCGGATAAAGCAAAGAGTGTCATGGGCAATGCCGAATAACAGTTGTCCGAGTTCCAGTCTCTGTATGAGAAATGGGGTGATGCTGCGCCATCCTCGTGGCAGGACGCACCCCAAGCAACACAAGACAACTGCCAGAAAGCAAGGCTCATAAGCGCAGATGCCTTCAGTACGGTGCAGACGAATGAGGAATTGGTATGTCAGGCTCGAGGCGCATGGGACGGTACGAATAGGGATATTGAGACACTTCTTGCTAGAGTCGACCTTTTGAAAAGTGATCTATCAAGTGTACAATTTACAACGGAATCTTGTATGCTTCATCGTGCGGCTATGGCAATCATTGAAGTCGATGTTCGGGAAATCTCGCTGGACAAGACTACAACAGCGCGGAACAATTTAGGGCAGCTTTTGGGTATTTTGAAGGATGGAGAAACATGTCAGGATGAGTGACGGACTTGATATGGATATAAAAGCTTTAGTAGATAAGTTAGAATATTCAATCTTGATTGCCGAATAATGAGCGTCTGTCCTTGTCTTAAGTTTGTGGTTGGTAAGAAATTACGCGTGCAAGTTGACGCTATGTTAACAAGCATGGACGTTGACTATGTATATTTTCATGTATTATGATATCTTCAACACTACTTTTCATTCTACAAAGAACTACGATTACACTGGATCTTTATGGTGGCCTTCTTCGTGGATGATCTCCATTGAGCTAGGAAGACCTTTTTTGCTAGATATATATAATGTAAAATACAAAACTTTAGTATCTAGCATTTAGCTCGGAAAGTAAATAAATATTAAATAGGTTCAAGAGTATAAAACAAGAACAGCTGTCTAGGATATTGTCAAAAATATAAAGGTTAGGTAAAGGATAAAAGTGAGAAGATTCTTGAATAGAGCGTTGAATATATAATCCCAGCCAGAGTATCACGGCGAGGGATTTTAGGAATGTTAAATAGCAAACATGAGTAACTAAAAAAGTCTAATGTAATTGAGACTAATGTAATACCTTACTTACAGTACAGATATTAAGTGACTTATCATAGTATTTTTTATCTATTGATTCTTAGGAATGGTTCTTTTTTCTATCGCAATTTTAAAAAACGTTGGCATTAGTTATAATTCGGCTGACTTGTCAGTAACTTACCAACGTGAAGCGGAGTTTTAGAAATGATACCGGAGCTAACCCGGCTAGAAATCTAGGCAGAAGCACGATGCTGATAATTTAGACCCATTTATCAAGTCCCTGTCGACTTCAACCAACAGTTCGACTTGAAATAAAATCTTTCGACGTTGAAATTCTTCACTTGTTTCTATTTTCTCTTCACTAAGAAGAATCACCGGCAGCATGAAGATACCAACTGTCATTTCCTACTTCTTTCGTTATCAGTGGGGAGTTGTTAGAAGCGTCTTACGTTCCGTTCAACTTGTCTTTCTACTTACGCTACCATTCTCGGCATTCACCATCCTCCTCGCGCTCATCCAAGGCCTAGTTCTTGGTTCTTGGTACCACAGAACGATGGTTACCACCATTCAGTTGCTTGTCTCCAATATTGCCATGGTCAAAACATACGAATGGTTCGACTTGCCTGGACAAAGCTTTCTTCGCGTTATACGTCCGCCTTATAACATCCAGCAACTACATAACCCTATCAATTGGGCCGGCGAATTGGGACTCGTCAGGCCCAGAGACTGGAGTAGCGATAACATTGAAGCACTAGCAACTTTCAGAGATTTGTACCGCATAAGACGTCGGTATTCGGACGATAAGGCTTGGTATCACTGGATATACCTTACGGCAAATGAGCAGCCATTGAACGAGACTTGGAATGCTGATCCTTGGGATCAAGCATTCCTTGAGCTACTGCAATATAGAGATAAGCATGAGCCATTGGGTCGCTCGAACTTCCATTACATCACCTGTCCCAAGAGCTTCCTTTGCCAAAGTTGGTCCATTTCTGGCCCAGCATTGATGCTATTCACCAACGAGCCAATAACATGGAATGCGACTCAGAAGAAGTCTCGGAAACCAATTCGCGATCCAGTTCATATCCGCGTTTTCGAATTTCCTATTCAAGAACCAGTTATCCCCGGTAGCTTTCCCAGTTACTTTGAACAAATGCGGTCTATCACAGCAAGCAATTCGACCTACTGGACAAGCAGAATGGAGTACTCCAACTTCGACCAGGTTCAGGGCCAAGCACTAAAAGTGCTTAAGAAACTCGAACACAGTGATCCTCGGACATACGGCATGCTCGTCAAGGTGGAGGAGAAATGGATCAACCTCTGGGCCGTGGGCGATACGGCTTTCATGTTCTGGTCTCGTCACATTGTATTCATTGCGGGAGCTGCTTCCACGTTTTTCGGCACGCGAACATGGGAAACAGTACAGCTTTGGTGGAAGAGCACAGTACAGAACAAGTTGGGAGAGAACAACTCTTCCGGACTTGTGACGCATCCGGCGGCGGAAGATCCAATTGCCTATGAGCTTCAATACTTTCTGGATAGTATGAGTGACGATGACAAGGATAAATTTGGGAAGACTTACGGGGGAGGAAAAATCTTGGATAGAATCCAGAACGGCCTTGAAAAGAAGGATTGGAATACCATAGAAGAGGTGATCAAAGAGATCGAAGGTGGCCTTGGTACGAAGACAGACAGTAGGAAAGATCTTAGGTATGCTCGGTATCGAGGTTAGGGTTAAACGGCAGTATCGTGCATCGACAAGAAGCTCATCAGTGGGCAAGACTTAGCAGGTCGAGAACTTATGTTGATATAATTACCACTATAGTTGTAGATACCTATGAAAACAAGTACATTGACAAAACGATAGTCATCTATGAGATATCGATTGCCGGATATAAGCTTAATATTCTCATGGGACCTAACATGTGTCCCGCAATCCAAGACTCGACACAACATATCCCGCCAATTTACTGCTTCATAACTTCCGACAGCCTGACAGCGCTAGCACTTACAAAGTTGGTTCCATTGGCAGGAGGTAAGATGCCAGCTCCCATAATCAGCAGCTTGTCAGGGTCCTCCTTGTACGTCATGAGAGCCCGGGTGTAAGCAGTGGGCTGGGGAACCTCCCATCTCTTCCAAGATCCAGGGTCACCAAGAGCCTGGTTAGTGAAGATGTCGGACATGGTACCGCAGCTGATGACGATGGTTCCGTTCACTCCGCCATAGGGTGTCCAGATAACATAGGGTGAACCAGCGGGCTTGGCGCCATCGCTTGAGACAACTTGGTGATGAGGCTTGTTAAGGAACTTGAGGGGATCCTTGGAGAGACGATAGTAGACGGGGAACCAGTAACTGCTACTAGAGGGCTCACCACCATACTCATACACGTACATGTACTCGCCGTTAGGCAGCTTGGCGACGGTTGGCATGCCAGGCCGGGCGTAGTAGTCGTCATACTTGGCATCCTCGACGACCTTGGACCACTTCTTCAGGTCAGTGGTGGTCTGGTGAGAAAGTTTCTGGGAGTGGGTGGCATTGTCGCGCTGGTCGGCATAGTACAGGACAAGCTTCTTCTTATAAGTCCTATGACTAGTTAGTCGCGATACCTGATAAGGCCGAGACATGAGTCACTTACATGAGGAATGGCTCCCAGACAGGAGTGAGACCATGCTCGGGAAGAGCTTCACCGCCAAGAGCAACATGGCTGACAAACTCCCATGTGTATCCCTTATCGCGGCTAGCATATACCTCGATGAGAGTTTGGCTCAGGTCATAAGGGATGCTACTACCGGAAATGAGAACGGTTCCCTTGGGATATCTGCCGATCTTCTCGGGAAGCTCAAAGAGGAAAGGCTGATAACGCAAACCCCAGTTGTTCTGCGTGTCCTTGACCTTGGAAATCTCCTTCCATGTCTTGCCTCCGTCACGGCTCTTGACAATGGGGAACCAAACATTGGGTGGCTCAGGAGAGTAATTCTCCCATGTGGCTAACAGGGAACCATCTGACAGCTGAAGGGGGCGGGCGTAAAGGGTCTGAGGATCTCGATAGGTGGAGGGGGGGTCAAAGATGATATTGTTGCTGAAGGTGCCTCCTTTTGGGGGCTTGGAGGGTTTCGCTGCCACAAAGGGCAGTAGAAAGGAAACAAGGGTAGCGAAACGCATGTTGAGCCTGAGCGTGATGGTGGTGGCGGATAGTAGAGTATCGGGGTGCAGAGGATGAAGCCACCACCCTCTATTTGTATAAAGCTATGAAGACGTTTCCCGGTCATTTAGTTATAACTGCCGCTTTGGATATAGCCCGTAACCCACGGTCATGCCATTCCACTATCCAGGATACCCCATGAAATGCCATCACCTGCCGTCGATGCGGAGAAACTTTGAGGTTCAAAGCCGTTGAGGTTGGGGAATCTGGGGGATTGATTGGATCGCGAAGCATAATTGTTAGTGTGGTGGTGTATTCTTATTGACGATGGAGGCGCACCAATCGGATAGGGTGTAGCATTCGGGTTCCTGGTAGGGTTCCAGGATTGGGACTTGATGTCCGCTTCCAATCGAGGATCCGGATGGTTCACCGTTGATCACATATAAAGTATCTAGGAGCAGCTTTATTATTCGAGCACAGAATTTAGAGGGTGTGAACTATATACTGGTTCCGCTTCGACCCTGGCATCTTCGTCCATTAAACAAAGGCCGTCGCTCTCTGTCGCTTTGTACTCCCTCATTTAATCAGCCTCGGCGGAATGTTTCTTCTGATCTAATCTCTCAATAGTGCACCAGCTCCAGAATTTCTTACTTATGGGGCCTCCAAGCTGTTGTTTACCGAGAAGCGCTGAATTGATCTCACTGGGCTTCCTGCTCGGCCAGTTTTGTCCCGAAAGGCGAACGATCCGCATGATCTGCAAGGCCTAGCGGCCTCGAAGACCACAAATCGGGATAATTTCAGCAAACAGTCATACTTGGTAGTGTTATATTTCACTTTGACATTGTATTCCCTATTGATCTGTCAGCCGAACACCTATGCACACTCACGCCAGTTGTGCGACAAGACTACAAGAACCTGACTCAGCGTTCTCTTGGTTTGTGCTTCTTTACAATCTGCCTAGTCTCTCTCGTCCTATGCGCCTCGCTATATTAGTCTTTCGTTGCTTTTTACTTAGTCTACGACTTATCAAAAGTGACATATTCCGATGCAGTTGTATAGATCACAATTTGCAGTGCCTATATCCTGGTATACAATATTGATACCATGTCCGAACTCACTAAAACCACCCAATATTTGATCTTGCATCTGATGATGTAGAGTACTAGCTCATTGTCAAATATTCTAGTCATGAGGATTCATTATCATTGATATTAAATGTAGATACTCTTCGTAGTAGGCTTGAGGATGCATGTGTGTGGATTGAGTGATGTTACAAATTAAGCAAACTCTCTTGATAGGATATCAAGTGTATATCATTTGAGAGTCTGCGGCGCACGGCGTAAGCATGCTGGGAGAAACTCTTGATACAAAGGGCTTCTCAAAATAATACGATTTGAGCCACGATAGATCGTCCAAGAAGCTGGAGCATGCTGACGTATCCTTTCCTATAGCTTAATGACACTGGCCACGATTTGTCTCGAATTCGCGGTTACCTGCGTAATTGAAGAAGTCTGGCTCTGGCTGCAGATCGTATAACGTTCAGCTCAACTCCTGAACCGCCATGGTTTAAGATCGAAGGGCTAGGTTCTAGTACCTTCACTACCGAGAACATGCGCGTTAGAGGCACAGTAGACCAGAGTAGCATATTTCACACTCTGACGTTGGAGCACAAGATCAACGAGCTCTAACTAGCTAGCTTCGAAGCTATGAATGTTGCGCGCAGATGGTACTAGTGCTGAAGAGTAGTGATTAAAGACATGATATGGTAGTTTTAATTCATTGCTTGATATTCAGAGCGTCTGAGGATGAAAAGAGTGAGGAGGCTTTGGGATAGCTGCAACCATCCTTATAAGTAATAGTGACCCTGCTGCAATGCCAGGGCGTACGGGATTATATCTAGTGGTTGACGATACCGTTCAGTATACCTCAAGGCATAGCCTCATTCAGCTGGTTCCGTTCCCTTACCTACAAATACCCCAAGTCTTTCCTTTCCATCCATAATTTCCAGCTCAGCCCTTCACGCCCATCAACACAAGTGATCACCCCGGAACTGGCCGATCAGACGGAACGGAGCTTAAGTGGGCCACTTCCGGCTTATGGAAGGGCCGTGGCGTCTATCATATTGATATTGAACTACAACAAGTCAAGGATAGGGAAGTAAATCGACAAAAATGTAAAGGTCAAATGCAAGATCAGCGAAGAGGGGAACTGGTGAAACGACTCGGATCAGATGGGTGTTGGTCATGGAAGGGAAGCAAGATGCAATACTTTGTCCAGTTGACGTGAAGCTTGACATGAGAGTTGGGCGTGACCCTGCTGGCAGTTGTTACAGAGGATCGAGATATTTTAACCGTCTGTTAACTCAATTCTGACGTATGACGCCTGAACAACGATGGCGATGCCCAGTGGATTTGCTACAGTGGGGGTAGCCTATATTTATAGTGGGAGATGATCTACAAAATAGTGGACAAGCAGAACACCAGCTTGACTAACGACTGAAGTCAATCTACTAATGAATAGCAACTAGCAAAAAGGCATCTGAATAGTTCAGCAACCTGTGGGTGAAACTAGAGTCGAGACAAATTACCACAAGATCGACCACTGAACAAAAAGGTGTCACTACGCTACACGAACAAGGCAACACTGATGATATAGAATCTGAAGTTGAGAAGAAGAGAAAAGAAAAAGGAGGAAGAAGGAGTTGAAGGTATCAAAAAGAGTAGGGAGTCAAAAACATACAACAGCGGGGATTCGCTGGTCGTCACCGACCCAACTACTAATCCGCCCCTCACTGGCTTATCTATGGGAGAGCGGACGGGATCCCGAGTTTTCCAGTGGGTATGGTCGTATGTGGTAGTTTACATATTATAATAGTATATATATCTATGGAATTCTGTAATCGTTCACTGCTGTTTGAAGAAATAGCTGGTCAACATAAGAACTGATCCGGTCCTCTTCCTATCCTCATCTGGACGTGGCCCGACCTTCTGTCACCAAGTAATTCATCTTTTGATTTTTGCAGCCTACGCCGCCGCAGAGGTTGCTAAAGAGAGCAAGCGAGCTCGCCTACAATCCAGTGCAAGTTAATGTGCAGTATACTCAAGTGTCTCTATGATAGTGGCGTATATCTCAAAGAGCATGACGAGAACGTAAAGTTTAGAAAACACAAAGGATATAGAAATACTAAGTTCAATGAAATTGTCTTATATGCATAAATCAGTTACTAAGGAGTTAAGATTATTTACATCAAGATAAGATGTCCTTTCCTAGCTATGTCCTAATAAAGATGCTATACCGGGTAGGTGTTATTTTGCGTAATCACATGACTAATTTAACCAGTCTCCATCAAGTCTTGGAATGTGGCAAGACTGTATTCGAAGAAAAAACCGTGGCTGATATCATATAATTCTAAGCACATTTATAAGACATCATTCGCATATCAAAACTAGCCATAATCCCGTCTATATGGTTATACACCAGAACTGTCTCGGGCGTATACAGACTTTGTCGAGGTCATTGGAACATGCTCGCTTTACTATTGGTCACATGCTGGCCATCAAAACCAGATTCTATATTGCAGTTTTATCAAGCCTTGTATACGTCTGTCTTGCATCCGAAATAGAACATCTGGGCTGTAAAACACATCGCAATCACCTCGCAACAGCCCAAGCCCATCTCGGACCAACCCTGTGTCGAATCTCGGCGCAAACGCCCTCTTTCCACCCCATCAGTATGAACGTGTCACCAACATCATCGTCACCTGCCAAGAAGCATCCGTATGATAACAATACAAGGGCCGCGGGTTCATAGGCTTCCAGTAACCCTATAAAGTCTTTACTGACCAGGCATGCCCATTGCAGCGACGCTCTGTGTGCTGGCCACCACTCTGATGTCTGTGCTTTTCTTACCAGCCATTTCATCAGATCCAGAGCGTCCTCACAAATCAGTCTGACGACTTGATCCTCTTCCTGGGCCAAGAATGTCAAAGAGTTGAGTGCGTCTAGGACTGAATCAAGAGGCCCATGGTCCGGTGGTTCAGCCTCGGTAACGTAGAGTACACGCTCTCGTCGCTCCGGCCGAATGACGCCAAAAGCATCTGCAATAGCCCTCACACCCCTCGTGAGCTTACAAATAACGAGTAGATCGTTCACCATGGACGGAGCATCACCGCCCCCTCGTACGAGCTGTTTGAGGGAGCCTTGGGCATAAAAAGTGATCATCATAAGAACTGAGGCAAGATGACACACAGGACCGTTGTCGCGATTCGCTTTTGCCACTGCATTCCTCATCATCCCCACAGCCTTTCGAGAATACTCGAACCCCAGGGAAGCGTAGATATCTCGTCGCCGGCGATGTGCGAGCACGTCTGTTTGTGATCCATGGGCTGTGTATGCTTGTTCGAACGACGATAAAGCTAGCGCCAAATTTAGTATAATCGGATGATCCAAGGCGAGTTGCGTCACTTCATATTGCCAGAGATCTTCCGCTCCTCGTTGGTGAGCAACAGCCTTATGAGCAACTTTGTGCCAATGGTCTAGCAACTCCCTGTCCTGCGCAGTCAAACCATCCGCAGGCGATGGGGCGATTCGTTGGTGACGGGTGATGAGCGCAACCTGTGCCGAGGTCGAGTTGCGCGGCGATTGCGTCCGGCTACGAGTTGGTCTTCCCTGGGCTTTGAGGCTGCATATTGAGCCACGCCGAGTGCATGCGGTGCATGGGACCTCTTCGTCGCACTATCGTGGCTATAAGCGCTCATTCATTCACTTCGATTCGTTTTGGTCTGCAGCACATTCGTTACCTTTACTTTTCTGGCCTTGCATTGCGAACAGCCGGTCCGTGTCTTTTTGTAACTCATTATGAGGGATTTAAGACAAGATTGACAATTGGCATGGCAGCTGCCCCAATTGCCAGCGGGTTGATGATAATAAAGCAAACTGTTTGCTGCTGTCTACAACACCACGCGCCATTGCGGGCCTCGAGCACGTCATTCCTTAGAACGCGTCTTCCACTAATCCCGTCTCAGCAACATACGTCGCCCAATGCACAAGCATCTCCTCCAGAATCTCAGGGCGTTTCTTAGCGAGATCATGTTGCTCAGCCGGATCTTCCTCTACATTAAAAAGCTCCCAACCACTTCCGCCCTGCTGCCTTCCTAGTAACACTGCTTTCCAGTTTCCCCTACGGATGGCACGGTTGCCGAACAGTTCCCAACCGTGGATCTGATTCTCATCGTCGTGGACGGCAGGATGTTCTGCGGGAGATGAGAGATGGTTCACCCAGGACTTTCCCCGAGGAACGACGACTTGTCGATCTCTGAAGGAGGTCCCTGGGTGCTGCACCTGTGCAAGATCGAGGATGGTGGGCAAGATATCCATGACAGTTGTGAATGAGTGCGAAATAGTCTCAGGAGCCGCTGAAATCGGCGGGAAGCGAATGAGGCAAGGGCAGCGAATCCCGCCCTCAGTCGACCATCCCTTGAACCCGCGAGAAGGGGCAGTCGCAGCGCATGCCCAACGTGAGCCATACCAAACGTACGAGTCATGCCTACCGATATTCTCGAGGCTGTTGTCGTAGTACGCAGCAATCAGCTCACCCAATGTCTTGAACGATGATAAGAGCTAAACCTCGTAGTCAGTATGAGCGGTAAAGGCCGTTGAAACGGGGAAGTGGTGACGAACAGGTGCCGCTTCTAACGTAGAACCTTCTGCGCCGTTATCCGACATGAACAAGATGAAAGTGTTATCTAGTTCGCCTGACGCTTCAAGTGCATCAACCACTCTACCAATGTTCTTATCGAGCAGATCGACCATGGCTGCGTAGACCTCCATCTTCCTGGCGGAAACAGCTCTCTCATGATCCGTGAGATCTTCCCACTTTACGCCCGCTTCGAAACCAACGGGGAGGGCCGCCTCGACATCAGCCGGCACGAGGCCTAATGCTTTCAATTTGGCCAACCGATCTAACCGAAGCTCGTCCGGTCCATTATCGTACTTGCCGCCTGTGTACGTCAGTCAGAAAGAAAGCCTGATAGAACAGAAATAGCCCAGGAACCTACGGTACTTGTTTACAACTTCTTGCGGCGCCTGCATCGGCCAGTGCGGCGCCGTGTAAGCCAGATAAGAAAAGAATGGCTGACTTTTTTCTTCCTCGGTTCTGCTGGCTAACATGTCGATCAGTTTGTCCGTGAAGAAATTGGTTGAGTAAAAGTCCTTTGGTAAATCCTTCTTTCTATCAACGGGCTTTTCATTCTCCATCCAGAACCCATCCGATGTCAACAGCATCGCATCTTCATCTGCCTCAAACTGCGGCTCGTAGTTGAAGTGGTTGCCACAGCCAGGCAAGAAGCCAAAGCTCTTCTTGAAGCCTCTTGCGCTCGGCGAGACATCAGGAGTCATGCCCAGATGCCACTTGCCAGACATGATAGTCAGGTAGCCTGCGTCAGAGAGAATTTCAGGCAGAGCAGCGACTTTCCAGTTGAGATAACCTTCGTAGCCCGGTTTGTCAACGTAGTCAGGGTATTTTCCTGTGAGCTTCTTCCTCATCTCGGCAAACTCGGCCATCTGACCGATTCCAGCGATGTGGTTATCAGTGCCAGAGAGCAGCATGGACCGTGTAGGAGAGCATGCCTGCGCGGTGTGGAAGTTGGTCATGCGTATGCCATCTTTGGAAAGGCGGTCCAAGACAGGAGTGTCAATCTCAGAGCCATACGGCTTGATGTCACTGAAGCCAAGGTCATCCGCGACGATGATGAGGAAGTTTGGTCGTTTAGCAAGACCCATGTTGCAGCAGATGTCTGAGTGATGTGATGTGATGTGATGGACGAAGAGAAACTGGGTTACACCGATGAAAGGTAGGGCAAAAGGTGGGATGCAATCGTCTACAAACATTCCCATGCTGGTGAAATTTGCTGCAATTTATCTCTCTCGACCACCATCGGACACGCGAACCTCCGACTGAAGCCGACGAGCCACAACCTCATGTAATTCTCCACGAGCTTAGAATTGAGTTGATAACGCCAACCTCCATGAAAGCTCCATCATGGCAGAGCTCCCTGAACCCCCTCAAAATCTTGGTGTGGTTCGGATCCTGCTCTCATAGGTCCCTCATTTAAAGCTTTCCAAGCACGCAAGATCTCATATCTCAAAAGCGTTAGACACATTCAAAGCTACCCACACCCATGATAAGCCCCTGGAATTTTGCACGATCGGTCTGTTGCTCGGATTATGGTCTTATTGGTGAATTGTATTTTGACAGCGCGCCGACTTCCGTTTCTTCATGATCCTGGCAGGCTGATAGATTCAATTATTGGGTGAATATAGCGAAAAATTGAGCATTTCGCCATCGCGCACCCTCATCGCGAGATCATCAGAGGACAATCGATGAGATTCACAACATGCAAGGGCTAGGCGTTTCGCTGTATATAAGGTGATGTCTGGACATACAAGACCCAACCTTGGTTGTTCAGAAGCAGCTTTCTACTTTCACTTACATCCTCAGACATGTTGATCGAAAAGCAATCACTTGCACCCACAGTGGATGATGACTGGGTTGCGTCTAATTCAGATCCGGACAAGGGGTCCAGTGGCCTGGAGCAGCGCCCTCTCGATTCATGGTCAGAAGCCGAAGAACGAGCCGTGGTTCGCAAGCTCGATCTCCTCATCATGCCTCTTCTCATCGCAGGCTTCTTTGTCTTACAACTCGATCGAGGCAACATCGGCAACGCCCTTACAGACTTCTTCCTCGCCGAAGTAGGCATCACTCAATTTCAGTTCAACATCGGCAACCAGCTCCTCAGTCTAGGCATTGTGCTACTCGAGCTGCCTAGCAACCTCATCCTCTATCGTGTCGGCCCCCAGAAATGGATCAGCTGCCAGATTCTTTGCTGGGGCCTGGTGGCCACCTTTCAAGCCTTCATCAAGGGAAAAGGCGTCGGCGTCTATTACGCTACCAGACTGTTACTCGGTCTTCTTGAGGCTGGCTTCATTCCTGCAGGCCTGTACACTTTGACACAGTGGTACAAGCGCAATGAGATGAGCAGACGCTTCACTGCATTCTTCCTGGGCAACATGACTGCTTCAGCAGCAAGCGGTCTCATTGCCTACGGTATTCTTCAGATGCGAGGCATAGCAGGACTTTCTGGCTGGCAGTGGATGTTTCTCATTGAAGGCATCATCACGATACTTGTCGGCATCATTTTCGCCCTTCTCATGCCTCACTCTCCCGCGAATCCATCCAATATTTTCCGTCACTCATACTTTACATCACGGGAGATTCACATTCTTACCCATCGTGTGGCTAATGATAATCCCACTCAAGGCCCCAAGCACAAGCACGTCAGATGGGTTGACCTCAAGGCAGCATTCTCCCGATGGTACGTCTACCCACAACTTACCGTCTCATTCTGCTGCATCGCCATTATTGCACCACTCGGAACATACCAACCATCCATCATCGCAAGCTATGGCTACGATCGTCTTCAAGCCAATGCACTCTCTTCCGTCGGCAGCTGGATCGTTATTGTGCTGAATCTATCTTTTGGATGGATTGCCGACAAAACCCACAGGCGTGGTGGTCTGATCTTTGTTGCTACTATACTGAGCTTTGCATTTTGTCTTGCGACCAGACAACTCGTTACGAGCACAAATCGCAATCTAAAGTACGGAATCCTCACTTGCACCACGCTCTGGGGATCTGTAGCCCATCCCCTTAACGGTTCCTGGCTTGCCGTCAACATTCGTGATCCTGCAGAGCGATCCATTACGATGGCCCTACTCATCATGACTGCGAATACTGCTGGCTTGGCAGGTGCCCAGATCTTTCAGGCGCATGACGCACCGCTGTATAGGACTGGTTTCACAGTCATCCTTACTCTGGCGTCCATCGCTCTGGTGTTTGCAATCGGCTCTAATGCGCAGTATCTATGGCTCAACAAGAAGTTATCCCGGAAGGAGGAAACGGAGGAGCAAGTAGGGGAAAGGGTGGATGAAGGAGATAAATGGCGGTTCTCTATGTAGAAGAATTATTCAACATACCTGAGATTTCTCTGATCAAGACAGGCGAATTCAGGTCGCAACTTACTAGGCAACGCCTGCTTCAACTCATCTCCCAGAGTCTTCATACACAATGCAAAGTTCCAGGAGATATTCTTTCGAAAATGTCGCCAGTGTCGTTTAGAGCGCCGAATTGTCTGTTATAGAGTGGTCGTCGGTCAAAGCTTGAGGCTGGACTGTTAGGGTCTTTTGTTGGCTCATTCTGTAGACAATGGTGCCATTTTCCATCTTAGAAAGCCCAATTGGAAAAACATGAAGCAGTGTCGTATATGTAAGCAAACTAATGACGGCGAGCCTAGACAGGCACAAGATTTACTCAAGGTAGGCTATCATCTTGGTTCGCCAATTAGTACATAGCCAGCTAACCATAACGTTTCCCATGGTTGTAGTTATCCCTAAGCATAGGTTCAATTAGCAAGCAAGCAAGGGTGACTCCTGACACTGGTAGACGTGCCAGTGCCAGAAACCACACTCTGATCGGTGATGAGTGTCTTAATCGGACTGTCCAGTATTGGTCTACTTGAACACATGTGATCAGATTCTCCTTCTTGAACGGTTCGCCATGCAGTCAAACTTGAAGACTTGGTTGCTGGATCAGGTGTTCATGGGGTCCATATCCGACCGAGTAGTTCTATCACACACCGACCTCACTCTTCGTTGTATCCAAGTACGGCTCATAACTTAGATTGCTAGTATCCACAGCCTTGTTTCATTTGGCAGCCGCTGTGACATCGCACATCGTCACTGTACCAGGCAATAAACCCAGCAGACTCAAGAACAAGGAGAGGTTCTTGGAGGGTTGGACAGTATGCAAGTGGGCAGATACAGACTGAGATGTACGAGATTTGCCGTTAACGTGAATGAACTGGATGAATGGACTGCTTTTTCGTTACAAGTTATTCACAATCCACTTCATTTCTCTTTACGTCTCGACAGAACGTGTAAAGTAACCCCTGCCTCTACTTTTGGCCTTTGTGGATAGCAACAGCCCAGTATCTCAGCTTTCGAGGAAGAATCGTCCTGGCAAGAACGCATGCCCGCCGCAAAAACATCCTTGGCCTCCACGGCAATGTCCCTTTCTTTGGAAGGTCGTAGTAAGAATGCAGAGGTACGCTTGCGTTCAGACGACCATCTCAAGTTCACCGGTGAGGAACACGTACTGCCAAGGCAATACATAACAGACCACTGCGTGTAACGTCCTAGCGACAGTGCTAAGTGGTCTCTAAACTTGAAAGGATCATTTGAGCTCAGATCAGGTCTGGACCCTGCGCGGGGTGGCTCGAGGAGCATACCGTACTACTTAAAACGGTAATACCGTAGCTGATGAGGAGAGCTGAATGGCTTGGAAATATGTGATAAAGCATGTAGGTAAATACGAATGAGGGGGACTGATGAGACAATTTCTTTTCTCAGCCACCAGGAGGCAACCAATCGGCTTGTGAGGGGCAAGACATAATATGAAACAGAATAGTTTGCATGCAATCGCAATTGAGTCCATCTATGTTCTCATGATAACCACTCTCATCGAAATAGGACAGGGGGTAATTTCTTTTTTAAAACACATAGCCCACATAGTAACTTTGCTGTATCTCTTACATCAAGTCTCCTCATTATGTGGATGATCTATCCAGTATCAGGTGCAGTTTCTGGTGCCAATTAAGACTTTTCCGTACTTGTGAGAAAACCACGCTGCTTGTAACTCTCAACAGAGCGAACACCCTTACTCTGCCCGCCGTGGTTTTCTGCTGTTTCATAGTTGGATCATCCGTACCTGGACGCTCATGATGTCAGCCGTGCTGGAAAACGATATGGACTTTGCCAAGTTACAAAATATGGATATGTCAGGTGCTCGGCTTCAGGGTCAGGTTGCCAGTCCGGGCGTAACATACATGCCTGATTGATTTAAGTGGATGGCTGGAAGCCTCTGCATTCAGACTCAATGCCGGAATCGCGGGGGACAAAAGGAAACCCCTTAGTTCAAGATTAATTGCACCTAAGACGATCGAGCCCTTGGGATCGCTATAGAGTTTTTCGAGTCGAAAGCCTTTCGCATGGCTGTAAGCCCACAGTGCCAGACTCTTCGCAGATCATGAACAGTCATTAACAGGACATTCAATGCTATTACGCATCTCTCATGATCAATAAAAGCTCGCAGATCCAGCCTTGATCATCACAGCCAGCCACAATTTTCTCCCCTATCTGCAGAACATTGACCGGCTCTATGGTGTGATTATAGGATCAACAGCTTCTGTTGCATCCCTATGATAACATTTTACGTAAACCATGCCACGAGTGTGGCTAGCTGGGACTTCCTTGTTCTATGACCACAATCGTATAGATGCCCTGTCCCATACTAGCTACAACATCGCTCATTGATTGCTCTGATCGATCATAAACATCTGTTAGCTAGATCGGCTCAACGATGAGCCAAGAAGAGTGGCGAGCTGAGATTCAAGGTGGTCACATCAGCGAGACCGTGGCTGTTGGCAAGCGCTGTCTCAACTTATATGCATCATGGCTGGTGAGATGGCAGAGACCTGATGCCATCCCGTATCCATTTGACCAGAAACGCCATACATGAATCACATCACTCGAATGAAGTAGACTCGCCATATTTGCTGCCCAATGCCCGGGATGGCTTCACCGAAGTCGGTAGAAAAACGTCTAACCATGACTATTCCGACTATCCCATGTCTTCTCAGAACGGAACAGTCTTTTCAATGATGCAAGTTGAGGGGACAAACTTAGCAGCATTGCAGCTGCTTCTACTCATTGTCATACTTCTGGTATGCGTTCTATGCATTGGTTGCCTCACTCTAGTCGTCGTGACCATCCGGCTCATCCATCCTATTCGACAAGAGCTGCCTCCGGAAGTCCGCTATGGGGCCAAGGGAGACAAGATACTGGGTGCTGGGAAAATTATAAAAACCCTCTCAAAGCCCCTCAAGATGCTTTCGAAGTCTACTCATGATCACTGCATCCCCGAACCAAACATTCCCATCTCGTCTCATCCAGTTTCCCACAGCTCTTGCACTTCAATTCCTCCGCCACTACTCAATATGACTTCCCCTCTTCAGGTATATCTCATCAGGCATCTGGCTCTCATCACACATTCACTAACATCTCGTTGCAGGACGTTGCTGCTGTTTCGACACACTACCCCAAGCAAGACATTGTCTTTCATATCACGTCCAACTTTCGTATCAGCTACTGGTCAAGCGAGGATCCTGATGAGGTCAAGGACCTTCAGTACAGATCCGAGACTCTGAAGGTTAGCGGCAACGCTATCACGGTGAATAAGGATTTGCCCATTCTGGCCGCTGTTGGCTACTGGAACTTCACGACCAGCTCGAACGAGGCAAGTGATATCCTAATCCTGGTTCCAGTCTAGGATAATCTTACGCACAGTTTCTCGGCTCACTAACATTCTCTCGCGCAGGTCCGTGTCTATTATGTGGATGAGAAGTCTTTCCACATCCGCGAGGTCCGCCGCAGCGGAGATCAAAAGGCCGAGTGGGTTCATGGCAGAACCTTCAACAAGCAGGACTACCAGATCGCCCCTAACAGTGGTTTAACTGCCAACATTGTCGAGCAAACCTCGGAACTACGACAGTTGAAGGTCTTTTTCCAGAGAGAGGCTGACAAGCTGAACGTTGCATACAACGTCTTGAGAAAGGACAGCTCGACCGAAACCTGGTCCACTCGCACTGATGTCACTAACTAGAGTAGTGGGATCAGTAAAGCGGATAGGAGGAGAGGGGTGTTAAGCAGGTGCATCTCAGACTAGAGGCAAAGGGTCAGGTTTTTGATTCGTTCGCCGGTTTTTCCTACCCCTTTAGCCGGCTAGGACGATGTGTCTGTTGAAATCGAATGCTTTGCAGGAGGGATGCGGGAGGAGAGGCTTAGGTCTTATTCAAGTTCTACTGCCACTGAAGTATGGTACAACTCAAGATCAATGATTGACCAACACTTAGGTTCCCCTTCAAACATATTGTTTTCTGAGCCTCTTTTCCAATGCAATATGAATCTGGCCGATATGGCATGCGCCCTTGCAAACATCAGACAACAAGTCACTCTGAGCCCAGGCAAGCTTCTAAACTAATTTTCAGTGGTTCGCAAATGGCGCCGGAGCAGGTTCAGAGCAAGAGTAAGTCCTCGTGTAGTGTTGGGAGCACTCTATCATGAGCTGCTGGAGAGTATATGCAATTACAGAGTATTGGGCACCTTGGTAGATTGTGGATGATGATTCTAAATGCAGCGTATATGAGTTTGATTGAGAGTATCACTGACACATACGACCATACCCACTGGAAAACTCGGGATCCCGTCCGCTCTCCCATAGATAAGCCAGTGAGGGGCGGATTAGTAGTTGGGTCGGTGACGACCAGCGAATCCCCGCTGTTGTATGTTTTTGATACTTTCATCTTGGTAGCCTTCTTTTTGCAGCCCTTCCTTGTCAAGGTACAGTACTGCGAAACGTTCTTCCAGCATATGAATGGGCATTGTTCCAGTTAGCCCTGGTAAAGAAATGTATGTGGATAATACATATCGACCCAGCCTTGAACTGGAATACAAACTGTTTACTTATTGACAACATCCGTCATCAAATGTCAAGCCGAAATCCCCCACGATTGAATGGTATACGTTATTGAACTGTACATGGCTTGGACTAGAATGATAATGCGCCTTTGGAGAGGTCACGAATTTGTTAGGGAACTAGATAAAAACAGTCTTATTTTGTTTTATTATTTGATTATCACTAGAAGTAGGGAGGTCCTGAACCATCGACTTAAGGCAGATGGGAAGAGAACTCCAACACATACAAAAGGCTTTCCAGCAGTATATTATACAAGTGCCCAAGATAAAATATCCCTGCCGCTACAGTGCTTCTGCATCGTCGAGGAAGCAACAACCGAGTCGCAGGAATACAACAACCAACTTGCAGTATTCTTTAGGAGGAGATTACTGAGGCGATGGAAATACGCCCTGAAGGTGACACCTTCGGAACCAGATCAAAATGCCAAGCTCGTCATCGCAGTTTCCGTATGTTACACCTCGCACTTTGGTCACCAGAATCGATGTAATTATTACCTAACAACCCCTCAGATTCAAGTCAACCGCAATCCAGAAACGAACGGATCGGACTCGGATGCTGTCAAGGAGATGTCTCGACTTGCAAATAGCGGGTTCAAAGAGGCCGCTACAGAATTCATGAAGAAGATCGAGAAGAGAATGGACTACTACAAGATTCATGCAACATCGTCATCAGGGCAGATAATACCACAACACACGAAGATTATGGTTTGTACACGGATCGAGGAATCTATTCAAACTCTCATGGCATCCATGAATAGCGAGACAGAGATGGATGTATTAATCGACTGGTGAGATTGCGCATTGTTCATCTTCTAGAGAAAGTTAGTTGACAGAAGTTTCCACTCAAGGGCTAAAGCGGTGCCAGTATCTGTTTACAAGGCCGCGATAGCTATTTGGGAAAACAGAGAAGACCCTCAACAAGCGATGAAAGAATTGGTAGGATTCTTCTGTCTGTTACCGGACATTCAACTAGTATTGGATAATGACTTAGCATTTTGTAGATGACAGCATTTCGTGATCTTCTCAATGGATCGTCGGCAAGCTCGGATAATGATTCCGGTCAGCGGGCTATTTCCCATATGAACACGTTATTCTCCAATATCGAGAAAAAATTGTCTTCATTTGATACAGAGGTCACAGATGCTCTATCAGACGGTGAGTCATGTCAACTACCCATGTTTTCTAGTGTGTTTATTAACGAGTGTTTCAAGGGCTCGAGTCTCACGCCTTATGGCACCTGCTCCAAGAACTAAGGCCAATAACATTTATTATCGATAGCCTTATCAAGCACATTGAAGAATCTGAGGTTCTAGTCCGTGAGGAGGAAGCGCATTCGCCTGCTCGGGCCAATGTCCTGATGGGGGTCGCTTGCTTATTGGGATTAGCTGCTCTCGGTGTAGGCGCCTTGTTCATTCCTCCGGTAGCTAAATCCTTGGGCTTGACGGTATGGGTCAGTCAACATCAGCTGGTAGTTGGTGCCACCGCCGCCGCGAGTGCTGCAGGAAGCGGTTTGTCCGCGATGAGGTCCCGTGGGCACACACAGAGTTTGGAAAAATGTAAAAATGGTAAGCATAACCCTTTACTAGTTTTCATCCATGTAGGCCCAGCTGATGACCAGTGATAGTGTATGGAAAACTTGCTCGGGTCAAGACGGCAGAAGCCAGACTGAGGCGATGCGTCGCTCTTCGCTTTGTGCACTCAATGGGTGTCGATTTCAACGTTCAAAGTCGCCAAACAATCAAACATGATATCCTTGCCAAGTTAGGTGTAGATCTTGGTGCGGTTTCAGAGGATGATTACACGAAAGAACAAATCGAGCTAGCAACAGGGCTCATGAGAATTGCATTCCAGGATGTCGTAGTGTCCCTGAAAGAAGCTCTAAAATTAGAATGATGCGAACGCGAGAATAATGTAGTGGTTGATGAGGAGAGGTTAAAGGAAGCTTATGAATATGCTTACCCTTAAACGTGCGTGGCGATGGGTGAAGAAGCTGGTTAGAGCCCCAGTCCCATGAGTATGAAAGATTGGAGTTTTACCCGACTATTAATATAATTGAGTAATAAAAGCCACGGCTATACTAATGCGTTTTGTGTGTCTGATGCTTGTCATGCTCTTCACTAGGATTCGATTCATGTAGCATAGAAATCTGGGATTTGAGCTTAACAAAGAGAGGTGAGCGTGATACATCAGTGGTGGCTGCCATGTTGTTGCATGGGCAGACTGACCAAGAGAACACCACGGGCTTATGGATGCTTTGGACGAGGAGGAATTCAGTCATAAGTAGTAATTTGTTGTTCTTGCAATAGGATAAGGTGAGATTAAATAAAGTGTCTTCTTATTATAAGCATTGTTGTTAATTGTGTGATGCTCTGAATAAGGAAAAGGACAAGGCTCAACTTCAAGATAAGATTCATTACCGGTATACTATGAAAGTTATACTATTTACATCTCAAGTAATATAGCGTATCATAAGTAAGACCAATTCATGGGTATCAGGTACCGAGTTCATAAGCAATGTTCAAAGAACTTCTGACATTCTACACAACCCTATCTCTCAATCAACCCTCCTTCACAAGAGCCTCGAAGTTCAGCTGCTCCAAGGTCAAAGCACACCAGATCATTCTCGATCATCCAGACGCTCAGTAAACCCCATTAGGCGAGGTGAGTCTTCACAAAGAGAGTTAAATATAGTCGAATGCATGACTTCTGCGGTCTTTGTCATGGCCGGGCCTGCAGTGGCGAACCAGACTGGTATAACGACCAGCAAGCCCAATCCGGTGACAGAACCCAATCCGATACCAAGAGCACAGCAGGCACCATTCACGCCCCAACCTACTGTAGGAAGCGTGATATCCGTACTAGCGGCCTCCGCTATCGCATTGGAGTACCTTGGATCGAGTACATTCGCAATGCTATCTAGCATGGTACAAGGTGCTGCTGGAAGGTTCATCTGAACCAGTTCTTTGCCATTATGCTTCTCACCCTCCACTCGCAGAGGATGAAGGCTGTCGGGAAAGTGTAGAGGTTCTTTGATTGATATTCTGGACCACGAGGGGATGAGCTAATGGAAGATAACATGCTCTCCGCTACTCGATTCCTCTACCAATCTCTCTCTCACGCCCTGCATAAACAGGCAAATAGCGTCGAGATTGTCTGATTTGGCACAGAACTCTGGCGGAAGAGGATTTTCTTGGATCAGCCGATGAAATGCCCCGTACCAGTTGGTATCAGGATGATAGACAAAGAAGCGATGCATGTGTCGTTGCGTTTGATCCACGCCACCAATCTTGGCCTGGATGAAATCATAGACAGGTCTGGCAAACCCGTCAGGGCCACTACCACCTGATACGGTGATGGTGTTGGCATCCCGCAGGTGGTCGCCAATGACATTGAGAGCTTGTATGGCTCCATACCCCTGAGCAATCTGCATGGCAGAGACGGTTTGCGACCACCTTCCATAGAAAGTGATACGATCCACAACCGATTTCCCAATGATGTGGACACCGTGAATCTCTCTGACAATGTTGTCTACGGGACTAGTCGTGAATTGCCCTGCCATTGCTGAGGAAAGATTTTGGAGTAGTGTCGCATTTATATCATGTGCGATGTTGTTGCCTCCAGTAGTGGGATTACCAGTTATCGCTATAAACTGCTGTATATTCTGCTTGATAACGATGTTGATGAGTCGGACTAGGAATTTAAAAGACCGGTTAGGAGTATATGATGCAGCTAGGTCGATATATTCGGTCGGGTTTCCTCTGAAATTGGTCATGGCAGCTCTAGAACCTTTTGTGGATGTCTAACGAATACATCCTTGTAAAGCTCTAAGATGGCTTCGTCATGAGGCAAGTCTGGGTACGCCTCTCTCGCAACTTGCTGGAGCTCCACGTGAAAGGCTGAATCCATTGGACGGGGGGTGACGGAAGAGTTACTGATACGAAGTAGGGTTGAATGTATGTTTGATCTAGGTGTGAACTCTTGAGGCCAAGAAAACTAAGGAATGATAGAATGCGGAAAGAATGTCTTCTAAAATGTCGAGATAGGCACGTAAAATGCCAACCCTTGACTGTGATATGTGTACCACAGGCAAGATTTGGGGGATTATTCATACTAAAGGGCACAGACGGTCAGCCTGGTGACTGTCCGTAAGAGAGGAACATGGAGATGGTCTGGGGCTGTCATGTTGGTCGTGGTGTACACCCAGCTGAAGCAGTTGGAACACCAGGCCCTAAGGCATACACTGATTATATTCAATCAAGCGGTTGGCCGAAAGATAGGTGGCAGTGGGAGCTGTGATTGCGCTCAGCCTGTTAGGCCCAATACCAGGCCATGTGTGTGGGTGTAGGCGCTTACACATTTCTATGGTAAAATAAAAAAGTACAGTATTGACTTATTAGTTGAGTGGGCATCGCCACAGATTGAAAGGTCAGTTGATACAATTTCATGGCTTTCTTGCTGTGTTGGCCAACGAACCAGCCTGGCCTGTCAACTTTCATCCATCTGGGGCATTTCTCGTCTACCAACAACCACAACCCGATATCTGCAAGGCGCTTTTCACAAGACCAGTAAGTAGCCACGAGTCATCAAGTCCTACTGTTGAAGGCTGCCTTATCTGTCAACTATCTACTAGTATGCCAACGAAAAAGCCTTGCAGGTGGACGCTCTGATGACCCGGTATTTCATGCCATGCAAGATGCTGGACCAACATCAAAGCCTTGGGTGGCGACAATATTTCCGGGCGAAAAATGAGGAAACAATTAACGTCGATAAACGAATGCTAGACTGGTGGGCCACAGCAAGTCATCTTTTTTGAGTCGACGATCAAACACCTCGTTCCGCTTGACGAGCACATGTTACCCAACCTAGGGTCCAGTGAAATTGTGGTCCGGGTCGTTCAGCGATCCAATCTGCCAAGCGTCAAAATTGTATTTTCTCATCCCACCAGAGGCAAGTGGCTACCATTCAGTCATTATCAAGCCCGTTATTGTAAACAAGATGCTTGTCGGGGTGGTTCATTGATGTGTTTGCCGTGACGGTGCTTTGGATTGTCCCGATGGAATACAAGCATGGCATCCATCACGGTCCCAGGTGTCGGCTATAAGAACCCTGAATCCATTTATCACAGGCAGAGATGGCCAACAGTAAAAAGGGATTGGTCCAGAGATATGCTAACAAGACGGAGTTTGGAAATAGGCCCCTGCCAGAATTCTTATCAACCAAAGGCGTTTCAGGGTGCAACCTTTACGTGTTTATTTCCTCCTTTTGGTGTTCTTGTTGCCACTTAGAGGACCTAACAATGATTTCCAACTGCTTCTATACCATACTTCTAAAATATTTAAACTAATTCTTCAAAATCAACTGGATGAGTTGTGTTACTGGTGTAAGAAGATTATCTTCCACTCCTTCAGAACAGACATTTGAAGTGTATCGTCTAATAATGTACCTCGTTGAGCGAATAAGTTGACAGATTTGAGTCTTGTACTGCAGGTTGATATGTGCCGGCCTCTAGTCAGCCCGATATCACCAGCTAAAGTAAAGAAATAGACTTCAACCGCGATGCGAGGTCTAATTTTCTTGCCACCGATGGTGTAATGTGATAGATGTTCTTATTCCGCTATGTATCGTCTAAACCCTCAGCCTCGCTCTGGTCAGTGCGCTGATGTCAAAACGTTAAGCAAGAACTATTCCTTGTCATTATGAGCCAACGAAGACAAGCGGTTTCCTGCTTGTTGAGGAGCTCAGAATGGGCTTTGATTAGCTGGTGGCGAGGGCCAAAGTGGTGAGTTCAGGAAGATCGTCTTACCCCATGTAACAGTGCATGGTTGCGCAATGCAGGGATTTCACTCCAACTGATACGTCATACTCTCCAAACGTTGCAGAGACGAGCAGTTCGCCACGCATTAAGCTTATTCAAGGCTTACTCGATTGTTGTACTGACCATGATTTCCTATTGGCTGCCCTGACAGTGTCTGACATTCAAGTCCCGCGGAGACCATCCTGAACTTCCGGATGCCATGCGGGAGCGGCCGCTACGATAGCCTCAAGCCACCAGATCTGGTGAGGATTGATAGCTGAAGTTAGCTGCAGAGATCTGATTGATGGATGCAAATTCCATCGGGCCGCAAACCTGCATCAGCTGAGCCTGATTTCAGTCTTTGTCGTCGGTACTGAGACGTCGCAGGTACTACATAAGCAATTGTCATTATTACTAATTCTTGGTTGCATGACCATACTAGGTGTCAAGAGCTGCAAATATTCGGATGCAGCCAAATACAGCCCAGGCCAAGCCTTAACAGCGCTCCATTCTACCCGTTCGAAATCTTTGGATCCGGACTTGACTAATACAAGACCTATAGTCCGTGATCTGTATTTTTTGACATCATGCCGCGCGCGCGAGCTCAGTTGGGAAGCTCAAGGTGACAATGAGCGAGGGAGATTTGGCGGACGACAATCTATTACATGTTACACGAAAGCGGGAGACGTTTGGTGTGGAAGCTTCAGGTACACAGATGTCGGAGCATGTCAAGGCAAAAGATATCCTGGATTCGATGAGGATTTCTAGTATAAAAGGGCGGTACTATCATCAATTTGAGAGGGAATTTTGAACAAGTCAGACACATCAGCCTCAGCACAAGCACATACAGCATTGCCTCCAAACTATTACCATCAAACTTTCCAAAATGAGTCCTCCAGCTTACAAGCGCCTTGATATCGACAACTGTCTCTTCCTGTTTGTTGATCACCAGGTAAAGCTTGTAGCATATACTCGATTCCTCTTGACAGATCTAACACCGTGCATCTAGAGTGGCCTCATGAGTCTCGTTCGTGACTATGGCGTGGATGAATTTCGCAACAATGTCCTCGCCACGATTGGCCTGGCCAAGTACTTTCAAGTTCCCACAATCTTGACCACCTCCTTCGATAAAGGACCGAACGGACTTATCATCCCGGAGCTTCCGGAAGCGTTCCCTGATGCGCCTCTCATCCGCCGTCCTGGTGAGATCAACGCGATGGACAACCCAGAATTTGCAAAACTGGTGAAGGAGTCAGGCAAGAAGCAGGTCGTGGTTAGGTACGAATTTCTTTCCCAGCTTGAGCCTGATGACGAGAAGCGTCTTACTGATCCATGCAAATAGCGGCGTTGCCACTGAGGTTTGTGTCGCCTTTGTTGCGCTATCCCTCATTGAGCTCGGCTACGAAGTCTTCGTCGTCACCGATGCATCGGGGACCCTGGCTGAGTATAATCGTGAGTCTGCTCACAAACGCATGGCTGCCAACGGTGTCCAGCTTATCAACTGGTTTGCCTTGGCGGGTGAGTTGCAGCGTGACTGGCGTCGCGATGTCGAAGGATTCGGAAACTTCATGGCGAACCATGTGACTTCCTTCCGCTACGTGAAGGAGGTTTACGAAGCTGCCCAATAGTCAGACGATAAGTCCGGGTAGTGGAGGGATGTACAGGGATTGGAGAGTGTTATTTACTCAACGTTATGGTTATGGCCTTGGATTCAACACCCTGGCCGTCCTCTCGTTTCGCAGATAGGGTCATTCTTTACATGTAACTAGAAACTACAACAGCTAAACAACCAATCAAGAGTGTTGTCAACTGACGACCTGTGGGCAAATGCCTTGACTTAAATGAATGGCTCAGCCACTTGAGCTTGACTCTTGGGTAGAGCACCATATCAATGCCGGTGAAAGGGACAGCGGTTTGAATGTATCAGCTCCTACATCCAGACATGGCAGGTGCCGCAATGGCGGCCATTCGGAAAAGCTGAGGCAAGCAATCACTAGGTGGACAAGCTGGCTTCCATGACAAGAATCATCGACTCAACTTCATAGCACTGTAATATAAACCAGGGCTTAACAAAACTATAGTCTCTTTATAATAGCCTGACAAACTGGTTTGACCCTCATATATGACAAAGCACTGGATTTGAGTCTATATCCAGTGCAGTTTACCAAAACACGACAAATTATGAACCGATTGTGTCTTGTTCTGGGCTATATCAAAATGCCATGGTAGTATAGTCGACGCAAATGGATATATTCCACCCTATCGCGTGAGCATTATATACCAGTTACTATCCTCGTCCGGCAGCAATGGCTCTAACATCTAATCAAGGCGGATCTCCTAACACACTCCTTCCACCTTTCCTCCTAACAGAGCAGAAGGCCGGGAATTCAAGGGCTGCTTCTTCATTGCCAGGTATGTATAACCTTTTGTAGCCTGTTCGAGGTTGGTCTTAGTCGATATATAATCTCTAAGCTGTGTCAAAAGATACAGGGAGAAGACTGAGCTCTAATGGACTTTGAGGAGTTATCAGTATAGGTTAGCGACTGTTAAAGCTTAGAATAATAATACCCTTATGAAATCTTTTATAAATAATATAAATTAAAAAAATTTTTCCTTATCTATCCTAGTAATAACCTTAANNTCTAATGGACTTTGAGGAGTTATCAGTATAGGTTAGCGACTGTTAAAGCTTAGAATAATAATACCCTTATGACTTTAACATTAAAATATTATAAATATTATAAATTTTAAACGATTATATTTATATAATTATTAAAGGGTTTTTTCTTATAGAAATCTTATATATAAATTTCTTATGCAATAATTGTTAAAATAAATTAATATAAATAATATTAATAATATTAATAATATTATTATTAAAAAGCTAAAAATTTTAAGTTTTTATTTTTAATATCAATAAGTTATAAAAAAATAGACTTAGTAATAATATATAATATTTCTTTTTTATTAGCTAAGAGTATAGTTTAAAAAAATCACTACTCCGCAACCTGGTT
>JABGLY010000284.1:0-49457 GCA_013623525.1 Fusarium dimerum | reverse complement strand
AAAAAGAAGATAGTAGTAGGGGGGAGGTGTGGATTTGTGTAATGAACCATGTCTACGGGATTCCTGTAGGGTTGATGTTCGAAATGAGTTTTTTTTTCTTTCTTGTAGGATATGATCATCTCGGTCGGTATCCGCGACAAAAGGAAACATTAGAGAAAGAAAAGAAAGACGACAAGGGACAGGGGAGGGTTACATACTAGTGAGTGCATGGGTTGGAGGAAGAAAATATGCATACAACAAGTGCTGCAAAGCCAACCCCCCCCCCCCTGTTTAAACCGTTTTGTCCGCACCGCAGTTGGTCCGGTTTGCGGGTTCAGCTACAGTAACTAGACCCAGGGAGATCTGCACGATAGCTCCCATTTCATGTCTTTCTCTCCTGTATTATTTCCCTTGTTAACTAGTGTTGCAACGTCAAATGACTCAAAACATGACTTGTCAAGAAAAAGAAAGAGAACATGTTAAACAATTACTTACTACCTTTTAATATCGCCGATGAGGCTGTGGTGGGTGAGCTTCTAGATGCATGGAACTCGACATGTAGAGAGAGAGTAGCTCTGAGAATATCAATCCTCACCACCAGTCAATGCTTTGCATGAAGAAACTCCTTGAAACTACATCTTGTTCTGTTGGTCACTCCTATCGTGTCGGGATAGCAATCCATCATATGTGTGCATCCCATTGTATCGTACCGTCTTCTCTATCCTCATCTCTGCTGTGCATATCACTCAGGTACGCTTTGTCCTTCTCTTCCCCTCCCTCCCCAAATACATGTCAAGGATACAGGATGCATCCCCGATTGGATCCTGTAGGAGACGTCCAATGACCTACCTCTCCTCCTGTTTCTTCGTTAACAAAAAAGCGATCTAACTCTGCAAGTCCATACCAGGGGTCTCTTTTGGAGCGTGTTAGAACAGGAACTTTGGTCGTTTTCTTGGCCAATGCCAACCAACATATATGGAGACCATCTTCAGGGTCCATATGTAACTTGACCTATGCGAACCTGTCGCGAGCAAATAAGACCAAATCTTGAACCTTGATCGCCCAAGAGAGGGGGGCAGAACGTAACCGCTCGGCGCGGGGTTGAGCTTGGGGATTGGATGGCCCTGTTAGCAGAAGAGGAACAACACCGTTGCAGTAAACTAGTAGACATCTTTTTGCTACATTCAGTAGAACAAAAACACAAGAGATAAGAAATGAATCCGGAGTGTCGTACTAGGGATTGAAACATCCCGGGAATCACATATGCAAGCATGGTCAGACATGTTGAAGGGGGGGGAGTGCTCAAACGAGAAATGGTCCTTTTCTCCAAAAAACGTGGGAAGGGCCACGGCTTTTCAGCTGTGAGTGTATCAGCTATAAGAGATGCGGCCGAGCTGAGGAACTTGAACTTGTCCTCTTACTCAATAACTCCGACTGATCGTCTCTTTCTTCATTTCCTTTGAGCGTTTGCTTGGCCTGTTCACTGCCACTTTGTAGTATATTTCCCATTACCGAACCCCTTTTCTTCTCTCGACTTTCACCAAACAATGGGCTCTCTTAACCCAGATTACGACTTTATTGTCTGTGGGTGAGTCAAGTAACCCCTCTTCGACATTCCTGCGTACCGAGATATGTTGCAAGATAGATTGGAATACCCCCCCCTTTTCCATGAGCCGTGTGTATACTGACATTGATTCAAGTGGCGGTACTTCAGGATGCGTTGTAGCATCCCGTCTCGCCGAGGACCCGAATGTTAACGTCCTCCTCATCGAGGCCGGCCAGCATAATAAACATCTGGAGAATACGCAGATGACCGGTGGATGGTCGCAGAACTTTGACAAGGAGACGGACTGGAATGTCATCTCCAAGAGTGGCGAGGGCGTGGATGGACGTCAGGTTAAGCTCAGCCGAGGCAAGTTTCTCGGTGGATGCTCAGGATGCAACGGTACTCTCATCGTGAGAGGAACAGTAAGGTCGACGTTCAAGTCTGTTTGTGAGTTGATGATCTAATGCCTTTTGTAGAAGCAGGATTATGATGACTGGAACATCCCCGGCTGGTCTGGAGATGAGTTCTTTGCTGCCATGAACAAGGTGAGACTTCAGGTCTAAAAGGTGTCTCATAGGAATATCCTCGCTAACACGCCCAGTCTGAAAACTTCCATGGCAAGCCCTGGTTCGAAGAGACGAAGGGTGCTCACGGTCATGAAGGTCACCTCCACACTGAGCCTCACGACCTCGCCCCCATCTCCAACCTCATCAGAGACTCCATGGTCTCCAAAGGCCTCCCTCTCGATCATGACATGTTCTCTCACGGAAACAACCCCCACGGCTGTGGCCACTCCGTGAGGACCGTCTACAGCGGTCTCCGCACCACTGGCGCAGACTTTGTTACAGCGCAACCTACCAAGAAGAATCTCCATCTCCTTACCGAGACACACGTGGACAAGGTGCTCCTCGAGAAGGACGACGAGGGTAAGCTCAAGGCTGTTGGCGTCAAGACGGTCGGTAAAGATGGATCCGTGGTTGATATCAAAGCCCGAAAGGAGATCATTGTCAGCGGCGGGGCCTACAACTCCCCTAACATCCTCAACCGCTCAGGTATCGGTGCTAAGGAGGAACTTGAGAAGCACGATATCCCTACCATACTGGAACTCCCCGGCGTTGGAAAGAACCTCCAGGACCATCTCATCGTCTTCATTTTCTACGAGACGGAGAAAGAAGGCATCACCACTGATCACCTCATCTACCACAACGACGGTTTCCAGCGCAGTTACGCCCAGTGGAAGGAGGACAAGACTGGATTCTTGTCCACGTTCCCATTCGGTATCTTTGCTTTCGCTCGTCTGGACGAGCGTCTTGCTGATTCCGAGCTGTGGAAGTCCGCCCCTCGAAAAAATGGTCGCGATCCCATGGGACTGACGCCTCAGCAGCCCAATGTTGAGTTCTTCACCACCGAGTGCTACGGAGGACCTAAGCAGTTTGACCAATTCCCCACTGACGGCAAGCACGCTTTCAGTATCATCGCCGAGCTGTTCTCCCCCCGCTCCCGTGGTACCGTCACTCTCCCCAGCGCCGACCCGTTGGGTGTCCCTGTCGTCGACTGCAACTACCTCGCCGATCCTCTCGACCTGGAAGTTCTCGCTGAGGGATGCCGCTTCGCCAACGAGATCATCACCGAGGGAGCGGGCACCAAGGATATCGTCAAAGGATCATGGCCTGAGGGTCTGGTGCATCACAAGTACAAGACGCGCGAGGACTGGAAGCCCTATGTCCGTCAGAATGCCACGACATGTAAGTCAAAGCCTACCCAGATTGCTTCACCTCACAGAAAAAAAGGCGAATACTGATACAAATAGGCTACCATGCTTCCGGTACATGCGCAATGGGCAAGGCTGATGATCCCAACGCTGTGGTCGACGAGAAGCTCCGCGTTCTAGGCATTCCTAATCTTAGAGTTGCGGACTGCTCTATCATGCCTGTGGTTAACAACGGACATACTCAGATGCCTGCTTATGGAATTGGTGAGAAGGCTGCGGAGTTTATCAAAGCGGCGTGGAACTAGATGTGAAGATGACAAAACTTGATGAGATAACTAGCCATGAAATGTATTTTGTAATTTTGGTCTATTATGGTCCGTGTACGATCCCTTGTCTCATCTTTCATATTCTCAAGTCTCGTCTCCAACACCGTCCCGAGATTGATGGGCTTGGACATTCGATGTGCTCAAGTCGTGGCATCTATTCTAAGTAGGCCATGGGAAAAATCCCCCTGCCATGGCATCAGAGGACTGCACAGAATCCTCATATGGGAAAACGTAGTTCTGCATATATTGCATGTTGAAGGGATATTGGAGTTGAGGGCCAAACTGCCATGGCGCATAACTGAATGAGAGAGATGTAGTGGTGGCGTCCAGAATGACTTGATCAGAGATCGGTGCGACTGGCGTGGGTTCTGGCTCTGCTTCTATCTTCTTGATCTGAGAAGAATACCAGCTGTCCAGTAGCCGCACTCGACTAGCAAGTATCTCCAGAGGAGCCTCGTCAGAGCTCGTATTGAGGCTGGGCATCGTCTCCAATCGAAGGACAATCTGTCGAAGCACATGAGGGATATTCAAGGACTGACGAAGATGTTTTGTTGACTCCCGGATCATACTCCTAAACGCGACGAGATCAAGCCGCACCGCGAGTGATAAGCCGCAATAGATAATGATCCAACCCGGATACGACATGGCGAATTCTTCACCCTCAGGAAGCTGGCAAACCATGTTGATGATGGAGCTTGTAGTAGACATGCTGGTGGAAAGCCAGTTTATGAAGGAGATTTCATCCTGTGAAAGGTCCGGAAGTTGGTCGATCCCAGACGTTGCACCCTCTGGGTTTTCCTGGCTGACGAGAAGTTCCAACAGCTTGAACTGCAGAAGTAGAGGCGCTGAGCTCAACAATTAGCTAGAAAACCTACGAAAAAAGAGGCTTCCGGAGACGTACAAGTCTCACTTAGAGATAGAGAAAATGGTAGACTGGATTTGATCTCTGCGTACTGCTGAGCCACATGCCTAGTCTCATCATGGAATCGCCGGGCGTCGTCGGCAGTTGCCGTCTTGCTTATGATATCGTCAACTTCTTCGACGAGATTCTGCAACCGCACAATGTATATGAGATATTTATCAGTCGGATATTGGTTCATCAGTGCAATCTGGTCACAGCACGTGCTGATATACGGTGTGTACGAGAACCCTCTGTTTTTCTGACGCACGACTGAAGAGCTGATGAGCAGCATCAGTAATGGTTTGGCTGAAGAAAGATTGGATGCACTTACGTTGACGTTAGAAAGTACATACCAACGACTGCTCTCATCGCTTCAGGGTCGAATTCAGGCCTTGACTTATTCCTGCCAATATGGAGACTCCATAATCGAGGATTCTGAGGCTTATCCAGTCGAAGCTCACTCACGATGCTGGCAGCAATGTGAAGGAGTTGCGTGTATCTCTTTACTTGTGTTTGGTAATGCGCCCTATCTAGTGTCAGCGGATGAGCTTACCGGAAACTTGACCGATGCCCACCATGCGAGATATATGAGAAGGCCCTGCAGCATGTCCAGACTGTAGAATACACGGACATCAGCCATCTGGGTCGTTATCAGTTCATCAAACAGACTGCAAAGAGCTTTCTGGATATGGCCCGCCGAGAAGGATGAGACAGCCATGACAGCTAAAGAGGCACATGGCTTTTCCGAGAATAGTTGAGCGATGGAGATATCATCGGGAAAAACAACAAAGGGGAAGTGAGGTGTCATTCTAGTTCTGAAATGATGTAGGAATTCATTTCCTGTCTTTTGAGACAACAGTCCGCGCTTGAAGGGGTCGAAAAAGTCTTGGTCAGTCACCGTTGACGTTGATGTAGGTTTAAAACATGGTGACGGAGAGGCTCTGGTCGCATTCGACCTTGATCTCAGTTGCATTTTGCCAGAGGGTTTTCTTGAGTTGTCAAATTAGCCAAAGGCATATCAAAACATGCCCAGTAGACTCACTTTTGTTGGTTCGAATTTCGCCGTCTCTTGGCAGGCTTGAAGACGCATGATTTGCCCAGCCGCAGACATCGGTCGCATAATTCCGAATCCTGTGTTTTTCTACACCCGATCTTGAGCTTATAACAGTTCTGACAAGTTCTAGACAAGAGAATGCCAGAGTTGCTCTCACTTGACGCGCTCATTGTCGCGAATCAGTGAGCAGTCTTCTTTTCCTTCGGTTTTCCAAGAAGTAAGAGGAGTTTTTCATTCATAAAGAACCACAACCAAGTAAAACGTTAGCTTGAGGCTCAGCGAGCTGATATTGATTTAGTAGGCTAAGCATCAGACTCAGCCCTGTTAATATGCAAGCTAAGATGCAAATCGACAAGGATTCATTCATGTCATCAAATAGATGACTAATCCGATTATTCCAGCAGGATCATATCGTTTGGAAGAAGAAGATTGAGATGTATCAGGCGAAAAGTAGATGTTCGATTTCAGTATTTAGTTGTATGACTCAAATGAGGGTGACGGTAAATGTCTGCTCAAATCTGTCCATCTTTTGAGCTGCACCACTGAGCGTATCCTTGACACAGAGCGTGACACGTCCTACACGCTCATAACAGTCTGGTCTTGTGGGCGCTTTGCCTAATACAAGTAGTTCTTGATCGATATTCTGTACGGCTTCTGGATTTCCGGTACGGTAAAAGTAGCCAAGTCTAAGGACCCAGCACTGAGCGTTTGGCTCGCCTTTCAATTGCCTAGGTCTCGCATCACCCCTTGATGAGCTTTGCGAAACGTGTGACGGTCTCCGTCTGCAGACTGTCTTTTGTAATGTCCCGTCTGGCATTGTAACCTCGACGTCCTGGAGAATGCTGTCGGCCACGGCATTCGTCTTCACCTTTCCAAATTTAACGCTGAACATGTTCCTCTCAGGGTGATGGTCAAGAGTTCCTGGTATAAGTGGTCCGCTCATAACTAGCTTACTACCTTTTACCTGACCGAACGGATATCTGCTGTCTGTGTCTGTATCGACAGCCACGACCGAAGCAATGTTCTGGTATGGGTGTTTGTGGCTTTTGAAGCAACAGTAATCAATACCATCTTCAACCGAAACCCATGAGAAAGAGGGTGCCAAGTATTCAGCTCGGAGTGGACTTTCTGTTATGTCAAACCTCATCCACAGGAGGTCCATGTCAATATTGTCAACCCATAAGCCAGCCGCATAACGGGATTTTGTCTTTGGTTGCAACGTTGCTGCTATGCCAGAAACAGCAACCAAGCCATCACTTGGATTGCTCAATTGACGGCTTGAGTAGTTCTCAACCACCTTGTGCCAGAAGCGGAAAGCCTCGGAAGCCTGTGTCGGTTTTTGGCCAAAGAGCTTACCGTGATTTAACTCGGAACGACACTCGCACATGATCGATTGGTGACACGTGAACTGCATTTCTGTGAGAGAAAAACTGAGAAGTCGTGTTGATAATAGCTGCTCCTGCAGAGTCCACCCACGTCTTGCCCAAGGCTCACTTGGGAACATCTCGTTGGAGCATGTTTCCCACCTAGCATGAACTCCAGTCTCTGGAATGATCCTGGCCTTGAGTATGATGCGGCCATCCGTGTCATATACCCGCTTCGTGAAGACTCGTTCATAGTCTTCCTGCATCCCCGGCTGGACCCGACGGCCGCGATGAAGGAATGACTGTGTAGTTGACCTGGTGGACGCTGCGGCGATAGTAAGGTAGGCTTGAGCATAGATTTCAGACATCTTTGCCGACTCTGTGTTCCAATCTCCCTGGCTATCTTGAATGATACACAAGGCATCGATCCAGAGATAGCGGACTCCCAATTTGCGTGTCAACGTGATAGTGTCGACGTATGCTGGTGGTAGCTCGGTCATGCCAATACCGACCTTCATCTGTTCCAAATTGCCAAGTGTTGTCTTGATAGCTGCGGAGTCACCCCAGCAATAGCTCAGGGCAATGTAGTCGCTTGTAGTATACGTTTCAGTTTCAACCAACCGAATACGCTCATCACCACGCCCACCTATGTCAAGAAGACGAGCCGGTAGGTGGCCTTTCCTCGGCCGGCAAAGACTATGCGCTTCAAGGCATGTCTTCAAACATGATTGTATAAAGGTCAAACTGTCATCGGATAGGTGATTTGAGAGGATCTCAGGAAGCGGATGGACACCATTCCACGCCCTATCACCGGCTACAAGCTGCTGTTAGTGACTGATTCATGTGTTTGCTGGATTCGAGTGCTCGCATACAAACGAAGAGCTGTATGTGAATATCGATACGGTATTTGCGGAACCAAATCTCGAGGTTTCCTCCGTCAATTGGCAGCTTCAACTCTATATTCAGTGCCTTGCCATTCGATCTGTAATTGGCCCCAAAGAAGACGAGAACATCGACAAGTGTAGAGCATATTTCGCAGCCAGACCTTGCTGAAGATTCCAACTCTGTCAAGGTTGTGCGTACTCGAAGTTTGGGATATTTCTGCTGGTGTATTACTCGACGGCTATCTTCATGTCTGAGAGCAGTCGGAACGTTGAGGTCAAAGCAGATAGGACATGGCTGATCCTTGGGGGGAGGCGTTCCATAGTGCCCGCCAACTGGTTGGAGATCTGTGGGCAACAACATCGAATAGCTGCATCAATGCTGGTCCTAGAAGTACTTCAACTGTCGCACTTTTTGCAAGAATGGGTTGTTTGAACAAGAGAATTCGAACAAGTTGGGGAAGAAAACCTGTTGTCCAGAATGAAGTGTGTTTTTCTCATTGCTGGCGTAACGTAAAAGCTGAGCCTCTTCAACAGGGTTGATGTTCTCCAATCGAGATCAATGCCAAAAGCAAGATGACAAGGTTGAGATCTTGAAGCTGTAAGCTGTGCTGTGCTGCGCGTGACATGTGCTGTAATCTTCATGCCTATTAAAAGACCCGAAAGAGTGGCAGTGGAACGAACCAGAAGGCACCAACGAGACCCCCTGTAACCGTCTGGATTTAAACCGGACATTATGCAGTCCCTCCTCCCTCCTCTTCTCTAGTACAAAAAGGCCAGAAACACCACAAAAAGATGGATCTTGATCTCGTCCTCTTGATGAGAGGAGACAAAAAACATACAACAGCGGGGATTCGCTGGTCGTCACCGACCCAACTACTAATCCGCCCCTCACTGGCTTATCTATGGGAGAGCGGACGGGATCCCGAGTTTTCCAGTGGGTATGGTCGTATGTGGTAGACTTTTGTCTTACTTTGGTATATAACAACCAGCTAACTGCAAGCAGGCTTCATAGTACTGTTCCATACTTGTAAAGACCTTGATTCATATCACGAATTGGCAACTTGAATGCTTCATATTTTGGAATAGGCTATATTGCTTGAGATCGCGAGTTATATGCTTTGAAAGTGATTCGCGAGAACAGTAGCCATTATCCTGAGTGCTTCTCAAGATATCAAGCCAACTTGTGGTATGGTAATAAGCCCCGAGAAAAGAAGAACTTTTTCCGTAGAATCGCTCATCTCATTCATCAACCATACCCTCCCATCTTCCTGTCACCAGGGAACAGAGTACATACTCCTGCAATCTATGCGCAGCCGGCAGGCTTGGCCATTCGCGGCCCAATGGCAAAGTAGGGTAAAAGTGCAATAATTCCAGAGGATAACGGACGAATTCAATGTGTTAGTAAGCCTGTAGGTTTCGAAAAGGATAGCCATGAAAATGAAATCGAACCTCAGTTGTCTTCATGGCAGCCTTGTTTTCATCCTTGACAAAATGCCATCGATCGAGTGGACTACAAACATCAACTTTGCCAGTGCTCTGCTTCTTCACAGTTGCATCACGGTGATCCTGAAAGAATTCTTCAACGCTGCTGAAATCTCGCGACGGGTTTTCCTGCGATGGTACTACGTTAGTTGGCACAAAGATACCGGGAACGACCTTCTATGGATCAAAACATCGGTTGTGTTGGATGCTTATACTTCCATCTTCTCCCGCGATCGCGACGGAGAACTATCGGAACTCTACTTTACAAATACGGGTTTCGGACTGCTGGCTGTATCCCTGGCTTCAAGCGTCGCGATGAATGTGTTTCTGCCTCCTGTGTTCCTCAACACAGTCATCCCCGTAACTTTCGGATTCACCCTTCTGGCCTCGCTCGTCAACGGTAGAAAGGAATTCGTTCTCCCCATCATGGCACTCAGACGAGCCGGACGCTTCATATGGTCGGATACGCCATTCGTCAATTTCTTCTCCTTGATATATATTGCTAGTGTTCAAAGCGGTCAATCCGATCTTCGTCTTCAGGATTATGTAGTGCTTCGTAGCATTGCAGTCTTGGAGCTGATCTTCATGAAGGCGAAGCTGGCCGCATCTTCTGTTCAAGAACAAGAGACGTTGATGCGAAAGCTGATTGCAAGTGAATTGGTGGCCGTCAAAGCTGTGAGTGAACATGGATTTCCATTGGAATCCTGCTGTACTAACGCACGTCTAGGAACCGAGCGGCAGAAATCGCCAGCAGACCCTCTCACATGTCCGGCGCGATGCAATAGTCGCTTTCACCACCCAACAGAGACTCTCGGTCATGCTATTCAAGACAGGCGTCAGCTTCCATCACGGCAGCCTACAAGGTGCATCGGGCCCAGGGACTGTCCCAATGCCACAGATAAGAACTTTTTGTGCCAGTCGAGACCTGAGATGGAAAGTTTACAGAGTCTCTGAGGATGTCATGATGCTGGCTGATAACCTGGCCGAAACTGAACCCACGACGGAATGGGGAAGATTCATCGCTAAAGCTCATGGTATCCTTCTTCGTCAGTTGGGCAAGGTGAGGGTTGTGTACCTGCTAAGGGTACAAAATCCAGGACAACAGAGTCCCCAGTGGCACTCTAACATTAACCTCGTTACCGGAGTCTCTCAAAAGTGGCTGGATGACAATTTTGTTCCTGCAGAGGACCGTAATGTTTTTTACATCAGTGTCTAAGATAGGAACTAGTGAGGGCTATCGTATCATGAAAGGAACTCGATGTTCTAAAGACAGACATATATGTTTCGCGGCTATCTTGCCAGCTTATACAGCCGTCTTAGACGAGGCCCAGCTTAATTATCGGTTCCTGGTGCTGATACGCTCGCCAAAAATACCTAGCTAAAGCCCGAAATATTGATAGATATCGACATAGATAACTAGCATACAATCTTGGCGATTTCCAGCCAATTCTAGAGCCCAAGACTCTGCCTCCTCCGACATACCTTATATTCAATACAGTGAGACATTCGTGAGGGTCATGCATGCTATCCCCATTCACGTGGCATCAAGTCACCGAGTATCCAGCACTTCTTGATCATCTTGACCAAGACCGAGGGCTAGGAGTTGCTTTCCTCGCTTGACATTGGCCTAACTATACGCGCAGGACTTCAACGGAAGTGTACCGCCTGCCACCCACAGGTCAAAAAGTCTTTGCATCAGTGAGAATCGGTCGGCTGAAGTATGTGCAAGGAAGTTGCTGTCACCACGAATGACTAAAACAGCTGTTGATTTGCTTCTCGAGACTAAGGTGATAGAAGGTTGTAAAATGGTTCCAATAGATATGAGCGTATATTCGGAACATTTGCCGCAGAGGTTGACGAAGTGCTCAGGGAACCCGGTGCTCGGGCTTGGATCAGGTGTGAGGGCTTGTCCACGTTGTCGTTGATACTTGTGAGGGTAGACACTTGAAAGATTAGTAGGAAATGCCGATGCATCATCTAGTTTTCCCAAGATGCAGTGTCTGGTTCTCATCATGTAGTCATAGGCCGCGATCTCGACAGTTTGTCCGTCCCAGTCCAGGAATGTATAGTTGGGGCTATGGCGTCGAGGAACTTTGGACATACGCAGGAGTATCTATTTGTTGGTAGTTTATACTTGCCAACTGACATCTTTGGGCATGTCATTGTGTGACCCATCGTCCTCTTGTTGTTCGATAACCTTGACAAGATGTCCGAGGAGTCTGTAATGTTCGCTGACTGACAGCCACATGATCAATGAGCTTACATCTTGAGGCATGAGTTGAGTGGTTAGATACTGGCATATCTGCAAACTGGTACGAATCAACCGGTCAGTGATATAAAAATAGTGGTCGATACACTAGTATTTCCTTAATGTTATCCGCGTAGTTTATAATAGAGTAAATTTGGCAAAACCGTCGCTAGGGGGTTATCACAATTTTTGAAGAATCGAAACGGTTGCAAAGTGCTATTCTGAGAAGATGGCGGTAAAGATACGAAACAAAGGGCGGTATGGCTATTTGAATGTCGCAAGAGGCACACTATTGAGGATTATCGATCAACCGGCACATAAGTTGGTGTTGGTGACGGTGGTATCACTGGATAGTTGGTTGGTGAACGTGCAACACAACATGCGTTTGCAGCGCAGGAGTCGTGACATAAGGAGCAGGCACTCTAATGAACTCTCCATTAACATCTTGGTATCGTCTATTTCGCTTGGCTTCTGAATCAGTAAAATAGAGGGAGACCTTCGCAACGGGGGACAAGAGCCTTCAAACGCCATGTCAGTAAAAGGCAATGATCCAGGCATAGCGTTATGCATCGTAGATATTGTATGTAGAGGCCAAATAGTATGTATAATCATACTTTAAATGCTATACCTGACTCATATCCCTTTACCAATATTGTGCCTTAAACCCCCTTTCTATCATATCACCAAGTACGAGTTGCTTGCCTACTGTGCCGTGACAAAGTCGGGTAGCTTCTGACTCTATAAAACTCCCTAAAGCCTGATGTATATCATTCATCTCCCAAGACGTACCTAAAATAGGACATATGTACAGTAGCTATAGTAGCTCGATTCACGGTTTCGTTGACTATGTGGCCCAATGTTCGGAGACCTCAACATGAGAAGAAAAAAGATGGTTCAGTGCGAGCAGCGTAAAATCGTGGTATTGTAAGCAACTAACCTAGTCGTTGCCCTCGTCAATATTTGACGAAGACGCAGCTTCATTCTTTTTCATTTCGTCAATCTTGAGAAACTTGCTCAGGGCTGTTCGAATCAAGTCAATGGCTCATCCAACTACAGTGTCGTTATCACTCACAGTCCTTGACAAAATGCACAAACTGAGGGCGTGCCTCCTGCCAATGGCCCTGCCAATGGGTACCGTTAAGCCTCTGTACAAGGTCGACCTCGAGGATTCCCCTTTTGCCATCCCCATGCTCAGCGTTTTTGAGGGTAAAAAGCAGAAAGTCTTTCCGGTGAAGCTTCATGGTAGATTGCAGATACAAACAAGATGGCTGGGAGAGCAAGGCCACAGAGAGAGCGTCTCCGATCACAGACCATGTTGAGAACCGCGATTCTTCAGAATGTGAGCGTCCTATTCCCTCCATGATCTGTTCCTGCTTGCGAGGGGATACGGAGATCACAACATGTTCCCAACTTCCAGGGTTGGGCAGGGAAGTATCCTGAAATGTTATAGAAATCGATTCCGATAAGCCTTGGGAAGGTTTCGCAGCTGAGTCGACGTTTTCTTCAGTCATGGTATCGGAGGATGCAGCCGTGCAATGTGAAAGAAAGAGTTGTGAGCTGTCGGGTAATAAGAATTACAGGTAGTAACACATGCAGGCATACAATTTTGATGACTAAGGGCTTTTGGAGTTCCAATCAGTGCCATAGTAGTATCTGTTGGAGCGAAGTGCCAAAATACTTTGTAGCATTGCAGCTGTCAATTGAGCGCTTAGCTGATCAGGGACTGGAATGTTCATGGCTTTGCCAAGTGGCCAGCACATTGAGGAAATTCAAGACAAATTTATTATATCAGGCACTGCCAATCAAATGTTGACATACTATCAAACAATCAACAGGTTGTACGACGTTGGCACGCTCTTTGAAGACTTTGGGTATAACAAGGCCAGTAACATTATCCGCATTATTCATCTTGAAGCCCGGACATTGTGCAGCCTTGATTTTATTTCGTATCATTTATATAAACATTTTCCATCATCAACGTTACCATTATTTTATTTCATCCGTCGTCATGACCTCTACCTCTCACGACCGTAGGTGTTGGGCTTGGGTGGAGCGTTATCGAGAACCTTTTCGATCTCCTCTATAATCTCAGGAGTGAGCTTCTCGGCAAGCTTCAGGGACTTGACGTTGTCCTCAATCTGGGAGGTCTTGGTGGCTCCCAGGATGACGGTGCTGACGTTGGGGTTCTTGATGCACCAGGCCAGAGCAAGCTGGGATGCATTACCACCGAGGCGCTCGGCAATGGCAGTGAGCTTCCTGACCTTCTCAATCTTGGCCTTGCCTTCCTCAGTCTGAAGACTCTTGATGGTGCTCTCAAAGAACTCCTTGTTTGAGGCGAATCGGGAGTCCTCAGGGATGCCGTCGTTGTACTTGCCGGTCAAGAGACCAGATGCGAGAGGGGACCAGATGGTGGTGCCGTACTGGAACTTCTCGTAGAGGGGAGCATACTCGACCTCGAATCGCTCGCGGTGGAAGGCGTTGTACTGGGGCTGCTCGACGACGGGGGCGATCAGGTTGTATCGCTCAGCGATCAGGGTAGCCTCAGTGATCTGAGAGGCGCTCCACTCCGAGGTACCCCAGTAGTAGGCGAGGTTGAGGTTGCGGATGACCTGAGTGAAACCTTCGACAATCTCCTTCATGGGGGTGGCGTAATCGGGTCGGTGAGCGAAGACGACGTCGACATAAGGCTGCTGGAGACGCTGAAGAGAGCTCTTGAGACCCTCGACAACGTGCTTGCGGCTCAGACCACGGGTGTTGGGCTCCTTGCGACCAGTGCCGAAGAAGACCTTGGTGGTGAGGACGTACTCGTCTCGGGGCCAGGCAAGCTCCTTGAGGGCATTGCCCATCTCAATCTCACAGTCGCCGTTGGAGTAGACCTCGGCCGTGTCAAAGGTGTTGATACCGTGGTCCCAGGCCGTCTGCAAGCAGTCCTTGACAATGCTGCCCTTCTGTGTACCTCCGTAGGTCAACCAGCCACCCAAGGACAAAACGCTCACCTTGAGTCCAGTGGGACCGAGATGGCGGAACTTCATGTCCTTGGGATCGTACTTGGACTCGACAGGCATGATGGGCGATGTTTTTGGATCAAATTGAATAGAAAGTGTTTCAGTCGGAGGAAGACAGACTTGCAGGTGCGATTGAGAGCAAAGAGACAAGACTTGATAGCAAGTTCTCACTGCGCAGATGGGAGGTTTTTATGATACAGAAGAACTGGGGCATGGTGTCCCTTAAAATGAGGGGTATGGTTCGGTGGGAGTGGGCATGATACAATAGGTATACAATGGCGACATGGCGATATGGCAGCATGACGAAAGAGAAGGGGAAGGATAACCCCAGAAGGAAGTCGCGCTAGACCTCACAGGGCCTTCACTAGGGAACGACGTGGATCTTTTGTTCATTGACTTGATATGGAGACATGTCGAGCGCGTCATGGATTTTTCAAAGTTTGTAAGTTTTCCTTCTTCTTCCTATTCTTCAAGTTGAGCTCTGGGGGTTACCAGTGCTACAACCGACTGAGTTCTCTCGTTGAGGTATCAAAATCATCACGCATTATGACAGCAATATTCTCGACGAAGCGGGGGAGGGGTTACATGGTGTGGGCACAGCGGACGACCTGGTTGAAGCTAAGGAGGCAGCTAAGCTAACAGCTACAGTTGCCGATACTGCTACCGCTACAATGTGGAGTCAGGATGCGCAGTAGGTACCTAGGCCTAGGTAGGTAATTAGCGTGAAAAGATGGCATTTTCGATTATTCAGCATCATGGGAATCTCGTCATTAAGCTTGTCTTAACTCCGGTGTTTCATTCTCTTGTAAGACTGCCCCCTGATAGGAAAGGGAGTCCTTGGCTTTGTTTTTGTGATTGGATACATATTGACAGAACGTTGGGCTGCAGTGTGTCATGACACGAGATGCAAAAGATTCCAAACCATATTTTCCCTGCCAATGAAACCCTGTCTCTACTTCCATACAATCGACGTCTTGGTACTCTGTATTCGTCCATACAAATCAAAAAGATTGACTACTAGCGAAAAATCCACTCTCGGTTCTCGGTCTAAACTACACCGGTAAGGTGAATATTCGCTCATTCTCTTGTCATTACAGTACAGTCATGGCAAACGGTCGAGGTTGCAGAAGGTCCCTTGCAGCTTCCTGCACCTAATCCCGGAAAAACAAAACACCGACTACACCTGACATCATTGTACCTAAACACTCCTCCACCACTGAGAATAATCAATCTCACGTTCTCGTCTCATCCCAATTGAACCCGATCGGACGAGACAAGAAAGTTAGAAGATGGCGGGGGCAGAGCTGGGTCTCAAGGTCGCCTTCTATGTCTATCCTTGTCTTCTATTCCTGACTCTGTTGGGTGTCCAATCGTTCCAATTCTACCGCGATCGACATGGTGCCATATCGCGTCCTGTCGTGACGGATCCTGAACAGAAGCAAAAGGCCGACAAAACTCAACGAACTTTTGCAAGAGTCATCTGGTTCTTTCAACTCTTACTCTGTATTGTACTCCTTGCTAGCATTATTCTTGCTGCACGCGAAGCAGTCGGCCAGGATGAATTGCCTGGAAGAATCGACTTTTCCTTTAGCGCATACTTGGTATAAGCTACTATACATTACCCCATGTCCATTTCCTCACAATGCTAACGCGAATAAAAAACTAGGCATCCTATGTCGGAGTTCTTCTCTACTTCCTAGCTGGACTACTACCTGACCCAGAAGGACCCTGGTCTCCTGAAACCTCTCATTGTTGTGCCTGGATTGTAGGCGCACTTGTAGAGATCGTCATTGCAGGAGTCCTATTTGCTGCGCAGCCTGATCTACGAGTCAGCCATGGTTTTGTTGAAAGCCTTGATGGATTGAGCCTTTGCAGGATCATTTTGCTCCTCCTCATGGTGGGGACCCTCATCACAAGAGAGTACAAGTTGAGACCATCACAGCCGAAGTCGATCCCCGAGGAACGACAGTCTCTACTAGAGAACGGCAATGGCTCAACCGCCAACTACGGTAGCATCCCTGCTGGACCAGCCCCGGCAAGAAGAACCCAAGTCTCGGGCACCGGTTGGCTGGACTACTTTGCCGGTTTCCGAGTTCTATTTCCCTACCTTTGGTATGCAAACCATCTATAGCACCACGAAGCCTCTCAATCATCTTTGACGTACTTACAAAACATAGGCCCAAGGATTCCATCGTCTACCAAGCCATCGTGGTCGTCTGTCTTGTTTTACTGATATGCCAGCGTACCGTCAATGTTCTCGCCCCACTGCAGCTGGGAGTCCTTGTCGATGCCCTCGGTAAAGGCCGTCTACCATACAGAGAAATCATCTTATACGTCGTATACCGTGCCCTACAAGGAAATCAGGGTATACTCGCCGCATCGAGGGCTGTTTTGTGGATCCCTGTCTCCCAGTCACTATTTCGAAGACTTTCGTCGGCAGCATTTGAGCACGTCTTGGGACTTTCTATGGATTTCCACCTGAGCAAAAAGATTGGCGAAGTGACAAGCGCACTGAGCCGAGGCGCGGCAATCAACACATTCTTGGAGAGTTTCTGCTTCCAAGTATTTCCTATGGTCTTTGACATTTTCGTTGCAGGTGTCATCTTCTTTGTCAAATATGATGCCTTTTACACCATCATAGTCTTCTTCATCATGTGGTCGTACATCTTCTTGACCATCTATGTGGCTAAATATCGCGGCAAGCAGAGGAGAGACATGACTACCAAGACGCGTGAGATGGAAGCCATCAAGACGGATGCAATTCTTGCATACGAGACGGTACAGCACAACTGTGCTGTTCCACGTGAAACAGAGAGATTCAGACAACACGTCGTAGTTTTTCAGAGAGCGGAGCGTCTGGTTCAGTGGTCACTCAACGGCCTCAACCTCACGCAAAGCTCAGTCTTCACCCTTGGAACCGCTCTCCTTGTCGGTGTCTCTGCATACAAGATTTCCATCGGAGAGCAAACGGTGGGAGAATTTGTCAGCTTGATCAACTACTTTGTTCAGCTCCAGGGGCCTCTCAACTTCTTTGGAACTTATTTCACCATGCTACAGAACAACCTTATTGAGGCTGAGCGTCTCCTTGATCTAGTAAGTTTCTCTCCAGCAACCTTTACAATGTAGTGGGCAGCAACTCACCGACGTCAGTTCCAACAAACATCCGGGGTTGTGGAAAAGCCAGATGCTGTCAGGCTACCTTCGATACGAGGAGAAGTTGCCTTTAACAATGTTAAATTTTCTTACCAAACCAAAAAATCGGACCCTGTTATCGACGACATCAGCTTCACTGTCGCTCCGGGCACAAAGACGGCCATTGTTGGAGAATCAGGAAGTGGGAAATCGACCTGTCTCAAGCTTCTATTCCGCTTTTACGATGTTCTCGATGGATCCATCACTATCGATGGGTATGACCTCAGAGACTTGAAGCTCGATAGCCTTCGTGAGAACATTGGCGTCGTCCCGCAGGATACCGTGTTGTTTAATGCTTCGATCATGTATAATCTGCTCTATGCCAGGCCTGATGCTTCGGAAGATGACGTCTACGAGGCATGCAAAGCTGCTAATATCCATCACCGTATTCTGGACTTCCCAGACGGTTATGAAACCATGGTTGGGGAGCGAGGGTTGAAATTGTCTGGAGGTGAACGACAGCGTGTATGTGCCAATTACCCTTTATCTGTGTCCCTCGTCTGACTAATGTCTTAGATTGCGATTGCACGAGCTATTCTAAAGAATGCTCCCATCTTGCTGTTAGATGAGGCTACGGCTTCCCTCGACTCCCACACAGAGAGACAGATCCAAGATGCTCTGGAGCGTGTTACTGTTGGGCGAACGACAATCACAATCGCGTAGGTTCATCCCAGCACACAATTATGAATATGTCTTTACTAACCTTCTTTCCAGGCATCGTCTCTCGACTATCACCAATTCAGACCAGATCGTGGTTCTCCACAAAGGCAAAGTGGTCGAACGCGGAACGCATAATGAGCTGCTTGCCCTGAAAGGACGTTACCATGCTATGTGGGAGAAGCAGACGACTGCTGAAAAGAGGGAGAGGGAGAAGGAAAAGATAGAAAATAATGGCGAGGGCGCTGAAACCGAGTCTCAACAATAACATGTCGAGTTCGCAGCCGGCCCCCTACGGTAGTCATGCTCTCCTACAGGAGGTAATTTTGTATTAATACATACTAATGTACAATAAACCGTTACCTGGCTTGAATATTCGGTTCCATGAGTGAGGGAGAATTTGGCAATATGCCCACTACTACCGGTACATGCTGTACTGTCGCATTCCCTTGCGGATTGCCATTTCCCCACTGTGGAGGTATCTGCATCACCTTGAAGGCATTCCACGGCTCCAACTGAGGAGGATACCCCCCAACATGCTGCGAGCGACGAGACGAAGATCGCTGACTACCAAGTGGTGATCGTACTTCCCCCGAGAGCCAGCATTTCGAATCTGGTGGTGTTGGGGCAGGAGGTAGTGGCACACTCTGGTATGGGATATTCATGTCACGTATTTGCTGGTCATCGTTTCGTGATTGATTATCTATTTGGTTCTGTTCATGGTTAACACCAAAATCTTGAAGCTGGTTGACAACACCTACCCTCTGCTCCTCAGAACCCATCCAGTCCCGTGTAGTAGTACTCATAGGTTGACCTGGTGAGCGGCTACCCGTGTGCTGTGCATGTACGTTCTTCGCAGTCTCCTCACGCTGGGTGTCTGGGACTCTGTTGGTTGTTGCTCCTTGTAATGAGATCTGGTCGGAAGGGTATCCCCTTGGAGAAGCAGTACCGGGTTGAGGATTCTCCAATACCGGACGCTGGTCTGTGTTCCCTGGTAATGTTGGACTTGGCATCAGCGGCCTTGAGGAATCTTGCTGTTGCTTGCGTAATATGTAGTCTATCGTGTCTTGCAACTTCCCCCCGTGTTCAACTTCGCCGTTACTGCGCGGTCCCACAGGAGCTGGTGGTTCGGACTGCCATGCCGAGCTGCCATCACTAGGAGTTCGTCTGTCATATCGTTGATGAGTCGAACCTGGCCTAGCGTGCTGCAAAACTGGTCCGGAAGCAAGGGTGTTGTTGGCGAGTACCTGAGAGTAGTTGCCATGCCACTGGGATGGCCATGATCCGAAGGGAATGCATTGCGGATGGCTCCTTAGGACATACTCGGGCGGAAGAGATGGATAGCCCGGTGTCAAGCCAAGGTACTGAGAATTGTCGATAATCGGAGGGGCAGCAATCTCATGGTGTTGAGTCGAGTTGCGGTTCAATGATATCAAACTGCTCGAATGCCGTTGGAGATCGTATCCTAGTTTCTCACGCTCGATTTTGAGCTTTTCGATCTCGAGCCTCTCTTCCATTTCCTGTTTCATCCTTTGAGACATCTCCTCCTGAAAGTCTCTCATTTCCCTCTCCCGTTTCTCTCTCTCGAGGGCCTTCAGTCTGTCTTGTACTTCTTTATTGTTCCTCTCCTCTTCTTGCCGCTTGTTTTCTTCCCTCTGACTTCGAAATTCATCCACCATCATCTGGCATATATCCTTGAGCTGTAGCTCAACCTCTTTCTGGCTGTTGTTTTGCGCTGATTCCTTTTCTGCTTGCTCCCTCATTTCCCTTCCAGCCCTTTTCCCCTCCTCAGCAGCTTGTTGCTCTGCTTTGACCTGTGCCATAATATCATCTTTAATCTTCTTAGCTATGGCCTCTTCGGCATCACGGCGGGCGAGCTCAAAATTATTTCGTTCGTTCTGTGCCTTTTGGGCTTCGAATGATCGAATTCGCTTCTCTTCCTCTTCTTCCATTACTTTACGCCTATTATGAGCCTCTTCGACTTCTTTCAAAGCTTTGGCCTCTATGGCTTCTTTCTCAATTTTCAATCTTCTCGATTTGGTTCGTTCAGCTTCGAGTTCAGCTTTCAGATGTTCGTAATCTCGTGGTCTCAATGACTCAGCAGTGCCTACATCAGGAACAACTCTTAAAGATTCCATTTCCCGTTGAACTTGTCCCATTTCTGGACGAACACAATCAGGTATGCCAGAATACTGACCATACGGTCCGGGACTGCGTGGAATGGGAGGAGGAAACTGGGTGAAGTCCTGGGCCGGCATGCGAGTCGCTGGGCTCGAAAGTTCATAGCCACGAGAACGAGGGGGCACATTTCCCCGCGGCGTCCAACGAATCTTGGTATGGTTTCCGTTGCTAGGTGTAGAGGTAGGCTGGCTATCATGTGGCCTGTTTTGCCTGGCGTGCATCCATGCTTGTGTATAAGGGTCGGTCTGGATATCCTTATTCATGGCTTTGTTTGTCTGGGGCAAATATCTCCTGTTCAGACGCCCTCGCGTGTCTACAGATTCAGGTGGAAATATATCCTTTGTGGCTGTGGATACAAAAGAAGACCGATCGCTAACGTTGACGCGACTTCGAGTCGAGGCTGATGCGTCTCCAGGTTTGGAGCTTATATGATGGCGCGAGGTCTTTGGAGCGGCACTTAATTTTGACCCACCGACCTCTTCGTTATCGGATGAGCTTGAAGAGTCCGTCGAATAGTCTGGAGAGGCTAGTTCTGTGTCCAGTTCTGGTTCCTGTTCTGATTCCGAAGTTACGGAAGGACTAGACACCTCCAAGATCTGATCCATAGATGTGTCTCTTGATTCGATGATTTCCAGTCTAATATGAGAACAAGCCAGACCATCCGTCGATGCTCAGAAAATGGAGAGTCTTGTAGATCACTAAATAGCGATGGACTTTTCAAGCCATTTAACGAGGCAGCTTGTTCTCTTGTCCACAGCCAGGCAGTCATCTCGTAATGCTCCTACATGGAATTGGAAAGTATCATACTGCTTGGCTGATACATGCAAGGATTTAACCGATAACCCCCGCACAACACACATAGTGGTGTTCTAAAGTGCAAATACACTCTCGGTGACGGAGTTGACAGACCAACCACACTGTTAATAGTTGGAGGCTCAGCATCTCAGCCGAACAAAGATCCTGTTACCGCATCTTGATTGACGGTCGACCTTGGACATGCAACGGTGGTAAGGGCAGGAAAGGATCTGAAGCCAGTAGGGATCGAAGGCAGCCCGCCTCTCCATGTACCCGAGTAAGCAAGTCACTCTCAAGTCGACAATTGTTCGCCAATGCGTCCAGCTTCTGACGTGACTATGTGCATCTCCAACCTCAATTCCAGCCTTATCTTGTAGCTCGAAGTAACCTTAGGGGGGAAAATGCCTCATACCATGGCCTAAACGTGATCGTTGCCTGGTCGCCTTCTCGGTCCGCCTACACATGACTTTCTCGAGTTCGTAATGCTGGAGACTAGGCGTACATGTTATTTCATCGCTGCGTCCTTTATGCTTGTTAAGTGACTGAGTGGCTGACTCCTGTTTTAAGGGCAAAGCGTTGGTCTGAGGACGAGCCGGTTATTATCATTTTCGGTTTTGTTCATGAATCTTTGGGATTGAAGCTAGGTCGTTCACCTGTCCTCAGAGCCACGCAAGCCTTGGTCTGCTCGTCAATTCGATTAGATTATGGCTGGTCTGGTGATTGGGTTTTTTTAACTGAACCCCCGCAAGGGATTGTTAGTTGCATAGCATACAAACAGTATTACATGCAGCCTCCTCGGTCGTGGAGATTACAAAAAGCCAGGTCGTATCTCCGGAGACTTAGATCATGTCTTTATCTGTGATAATGTCGCAAATATATCACAACTCGCTGAATGAGAAATACACTGATGCATTCAGCCTTTCGAGGAACTCATCCATAGATGAGGTCCATCATTGTTGGTGATTTGATTGACCTTCCTGCAGCTAGTCTCATGACAATAAAAGCATAAGCCATGCATCGAGAACCACTAGGCAAAGTGCAGCGTTCTTGGCCTCCCCAATCCTTGGTAATTGCTGCGTGCCATAGTCCATGGCTCGCTAACGTATCGTGGTCACGCCTGCATCAGACTCGGGACCCAGGTGCAGCTGCATGAGGGTCGTGGTAAGGCAGACATGTTGAGATAAAGATGGAAGAACCTGTTCATAGCAGCCGCCATCAAGTCAGCAACCGTTCATGAAGTTAAAAGGCCAGTAATCCTACATCATTTCTCAAGTCAGCCTTTTCTTGCACAATCCACGGAGAATCTTTAGTCTAGTACCAGTAGCTTTGCATCGCCATGCCTGCTCTCACTGCTCCCCGGTCAGCCGGTGGTGCGACCCAGACCACCACCCACTTTCAAGGCACAGGGTCCCAGGGTAGAAGAATAGATGGCCATGTTCCAAGGTCCGAGTCAGTAAGTAGCGAATCTCTCAGCTCTTCCTACGGTAAACGATTGCGGCGAGACATCAGATTGATACTCACACTGATAATTGCTCAAGGCAACACAAGCCCATCCCTCCGAACAAATGGAGAGGTCCATTACTGTTCAAGACTGCTACCAATCTATTGTAGCGCAGATAATTAACACTGAAGGTGTTGTTAAAATGAGTAAGTGATTCTCTGCGTTTGGTGGTAAAATTCGTTCCTAAGCTCATGAGTCGTCAGACGGATCTATCGTTTCAAATAAGGTAAGCATGCTGTAGGATTTCCATGACAATCGAAGTTATGAACGCTGATGCGTATTCTATGTGTAGAAAAGAGACCTGGATCAGAGCCGAGATGCTGAGTCGTTCCCCAAAAATAAACAGTCGGGAATTGTCATCAGGGGCAATACAGTGCAGTCCTTAATTGGAGGCGGGGTGAAGGTCGGCGGTATCGAATTCACCACCTAGAAGGAATTGATAAAATCATAACTTATAACGTAACCTTTTCTCCTGTCTGCCGACCCTTCGAAAGCCCTGTGACAAGCATGCCGAAAACGACAGGGATCCGAAGGAGTGAGTACCTGCAAGCATTGATCCATCCAGCTGCTGCCCAATTCTTGCGTGTTGGTTGAACCACAAAGATGACAGACCCCAAATTGTTATACTGCAACAATTCAAGTTTCTTCATCTGAATCCGGGATTATGAAGCTCTGGTGGCGCCAAATGGAGGAATCGCCCACGAGGGAACGTGATACCACTGTCGACGACAGATACGGTCTCAAAGCGTGGTCTGAGCCATCGGATTCACTTGTCGAGTAAGCATTTGTACAGCCTTTCAAGTCAAAAAGCTCACAATAGCTACAATTACTTCAGCATCATCTTCGTACATGGTCTTGGTGGACATAGGGAACGTACCTGGTCCGCAAAAGGTGGTAGTGGCCCTTGGCCTCAAATCCTCCTGGCTCCTAAATTACCTGAAGCCCGGATATTGACCTACGGCTACGATGCCAAAGTTTTTCGCGCCCCCAAGAGTAGCATTGGAGACCAGGCGAATGATTTTCTAATCCAATTAGCGGCCCTAAGATATTCTGACAATACAGTACGTCTTCGTAGGAAAACCTCTTGCTCTCAATTATCCGTCAAGGCAGAACTTACAGACTGATGATCAGGTCAAGCGTCCTCTCATATTCGTGACCCATAGCCTCGGTGGTATCCTATGTCAAGATGTGAGTTTATCTGAGTTCCTCATACGACTGCTCGAGTCGTGGTAGTAGCATTGTACTAAACCCTCCGCTTCATGACAAGACTCTCATCGCCTCAAGGGCAAGTGCTGAAGAACACCTGCGAAACATCTACCGCCGGACTCGAGGGGTTTGTTTCCTTGGCACTCCTCATCAAGGAAGTCAACTGGCAAGTTCAATGAGCTGGGTGATCAAGAGAGTGGCATACGCGAGTCAAACGAATGCCAGAATAGCCAAGGTCCTACGCAAGGACTCGGAGGTTCTGGCCCGGATTCAACACGACTTCCATTCCATGCTCAGGGCAAGGAGCAGCGAGGGATATCCGCAAATTGAGGTTTGCTGCTTTTACGAAGAGCTTGATGTACCTATTCTTGGACAGGTGCGAAGCTCCAAAAGCGACCGTTTTCAACGAGAGCAAAGTGATAGACGTTAAAGCGCGGAGCCAACTGATGATATGTTAGATCGTTCCAAAGAGCTCGGCCATTATCCCATCGTACCCTTACGCCGGTATTCACGGTTCTCACAAGGGAATAGTGAAGTTCGCGACGGCTCAAGATCCGGGGTTTATCAGTATTTCCAATGAATTGGCAAGGTGGATGGATATGATACGGGTCGAGCTCGAAGCTGGGCCTAGTGCCCCGACAGCATCCATGGACAGTTCTGACGATTCGCATTACAGAGGAACTATCACGATAAAGGGCAATGTATTCCAGTCGAGCATAGTGAATGGATGTCAGACAATACACGGAGATCTTGTAATAGGATAAAACAAGAAGGGCCTATCATGATTGCCTAGGTACCTAGGTATGTTAGTGGCTTGCAGTTGCTGAAACCATTGTGCTTATCGGACAGGAGAGGCAATGACTTTCATGTTGTACAACACCATCGTAACTGCCACGATACAGAATACGGTTCTACGTGAATATCTTCCTTTATCGACGATCTTGCTGCCATACAACCCAAGTAAATTCAACGTGAAAATCCATCGAGACATGGTCGGGTATGCAGAGCTTATGCATAGGAATCACTGCTTTCCAGTCAAAGAAACGGGGGTCAACTTGGGCCTAAGCTCTAAGGACTTGATATTTTGTAGTGCGGTAGAGCCATGCATCTAATTTTCTGGATAAACAGTAGGTAGTCAGAGCAGCCGTGCAAGTATACTGTAGCGTAGTGCCTGCCCACTCTTCGTTCCTTCGTAACTTCGTGTGTCAAATAATATCCGGATTTCCTGTAAGCAGGTTTGTAAGTTTGGGAAAGAACTGTTCATTGAAGTTACAACTTGCTTTCGTCTTTTCCCTTCCCACCTGCCGTTCATGGAGGCTATGCTTGGAACCTTGTAGCAATTGAAGACGCTAAAGTATGCATGTAAGACAAAAATCCAGGCGACATGCATGAATGTTTGCCCATTGAACTACGACTTGTAGGCATGCCTACCTACCTCCTTTGTATCTACCAAGTATCACCCTTAGCCGGGGAAGTCGCTCATCAGGCGGAGCTATTGGTAGCTAAGCTGAGCCGCCTTAATTTTCATTAATGTTGTCTTTCACTCGCCATTTCTCAAAGTATTGCAGAGACCACCTGTCAACAAGCATAGAGTTATCCATACAAAGTCCCTCTTTCTTGAGCCGATTGCGTTGGCATACACTCGTGACACATGGCGACACTGAGCAGAGAGCAGGCAAGTAATCAATTCCATATAAACTTGAAGGAGGCACCAAGATCGATTAACAACTCGGTACATTCAGGCAGCAGACCTCAATGCTGCAGTTCATGGTCAACTCAGACTTGAAACAGTCAACCAGTCGATTGTTGGCCATGAAATCGAGACTTCGGCTACAAAATTCAGTCAGTTGCGCCCACTTCTCAAACAGCTGCGATGGAATTCATAGAGCAGAATAGCTGTCTCTGTCACAGACATAAAACCCATCTAGTTTGCTTCTCTTGGCTAACTTTGTCGCAGCATCTCACAATAGTCAACATGGCATAAACCAATCACTCATTGCCATGTCTGGAAGCAACGTTGTAATACACGACGGAATAAGAAACGGTCAGCTACCAAAACCATGTTACAATCCGTTGTTCAATGTTTGCTGACTTACCATACCATAGATGCCAACTCATCAGGTAATTTACAATCACCTGTCCTTGTAAGTCCACCACGTTGATGCATCCAGGATCCCTACTGCAACAAGTCTTGAAATGGCTTTATGAGATATCTTCCAGCTCTTCTCAACAAAGACAATCCGAAAACATCGACATTGCTAAGAAGGCACCTGGTACTGGTCGTTGGTTCTTGACATCACCAGATTTCACTTCCTGGTTAAGTAATCCAGGTGCAAAGCTATGGTGCTACGGAATTCGTCAGTAACACTTGTCCCTTCAGCTTGACCTTTCAATATTTACTCTCTAACAAACATCCTTCATTTTAGCTGGTGTTGGAAAGACTATACTTGCGTAATTTGCTCAATCTCATAGTGGTAATATTTCCTAGAACTAATCTGTCGCAGTTCTTTAGCTATCAACCACCTACAAACCGAATTCAAATATGACGGAAAGACAGTCCCTTGCCTCTTTGTTTATTGCCCAGAGATTTTCAGCAAAGGAAGTATAGTCACCAATACAATCGCCAACTTGTTGGCCCAGATCGTGGAGTATGACGGGCTTGTCCCGGAAGATCTTATCAGAGCATATGAAGACAAGATCACGAAAAGCGCGAACCCCAACACGGAGCTTCTCTTTAAGGCGCTAATTTCTCATATTCAAAAATTCGCTAGAATGTCTATTGTTCTTGATGGGGTAGATGTATGGTCACGCCATCCACATGTGCAGGACTTGGATGAACTTTTCGACATCCTCGCTGATCTGCCACCACAAGTCAACATAATCTGCTTCTCCAGAAGGACTCCCGGAATCTACAGAGGACTTATGCCAAGTAGCCAGCTTGAAGTATGTGCCAAGGATGAAGATTTAACAACCTACGTCAAAATCCGACTTCGTGGCTGTGAGGGTTTTACTGCAGCCCGTCGGGCAAGCAAGTTAAGTCTCGAATTTATTACTACTAGAATCATCACACAAGCTCAGGGAATGTAAGATATTGCTAGAGTATAGGGTCTACTGACCTTGTTGTATCTGCGACTAACAAGAACTTGCACAGGTTTCTTCTTGCTCACCTCTACATGGAACTGTTGGTGCGTGAATTTACCGCCGATGGAATCTGCCAAAGGCTGGACAACTTGCCGTCTAATCCTGAGTCAATCTATGATTCCGAAATGAAGCATATCATAGCGCAGGACAACCAGAGACGAGATCTCGCCATGAACATAATGTCATGGATGCTCTTCGCGTTTTGGCCCTTGACTCTCGACGAGCTCTGTCATGCACTTGCGGTTCAACGTGAAGATTCCGAGTTAGAGACAATCAACAACTGTTGTATTAGTGCAGCAACTCTGACATCGGTGTGTTCTGGAATTGTAACTGTTGATCAGAACACTTCAATTGTTCAGTTCGTGCATCCCACGGTACGCGGATATCTCCTGGAAAATCGCTTCAAGGGCAAACTCTCAGCAGAATCTCATGTGTATCTGGCTACGCAATGCCTTAAATATCTTTCGGCTAAGGATTTCGGTCGAAATTTCAATTCTAAAGCTGAAAAAGAACAACGAAAAGAGGAATATTCGTTTCTTAAATATGCAGCTGATCACTGGCATCTACACCTCAGTGAATGCGTCGATGAGCAGGTCATGGGCCTTGCTAAGAGATTCCTATCCCAGAGAGCCAAATTTGTCTCCGCTCTAGAATCTATGAGTCGGCCTCCCGAGATGTCCGTCAAAGATAAGAGCAGCTTGTATCTGGCTACATCAATCAACTCCCCCACGGCTGTCAACCTCCTGCTCGAATCCTGCAACAACGTGGATACGAGGAACGGCATGGGAGAAACACCGCTCCACCTAGCTTCTAGATTTGGCTATGAAGATATCCTCCATCTCCTGATTGACAATGGGGCTGATATAAACGCCGAAGATAAATATGGCCAGACAGCCTTGCACAAAGCGGCAAAATATGGAATGATAGATTCAGCGAATATTTTGGCTCAGCAGAAACCCGAAATCAATATCGACTCTGTTGACAAGGAGCAATACACTGCTTTGAGGATTGCTGCACAACAAGGTAATGAACCTTTTGTCGAGTTACTCGTGGAACATGGGGCGGACGTGAATTTTGAGAGCAAAGATGGATGGAACGCACTCCGCGATGCGGCCTCTATAGGATACCAGCACGTAGTCTTCTGTCTTCTCCAGTTGGGGGCCAGACACACGACTATGACGCCAGGAAACCGCTGGTCAGTCTTGTGTTGGGCCGCCTCTCTTGACCAGGCTCCGATCATAGAGCTCCTCTTAGCGCAAGGTACCGAGGTCACTGTTACAACTGAGGAAGGATGGTCGGCTCTGCGATGCGCCATAGAGTATAGGTGTGGGAATGTGGCATGGCTTTTACTCCAAAAAGCGTCCATCGAGGTAGACCTGCCAGACAACAATGGATGGACACCTCTGCATGTGGCAGTGAGGCGAAAACGCATACGGCACCAGACCCTGTATTGGCTTCTCCTTGAACATGGTGCTGACCCAAATAGATGTAACAATGACCGCCAAACCCCTTTACACATAGCAGCGTGTGAAGGTGAATCATCTGTTGTCTCAGTCCTCGTGGATTCAGGAGCTCGTTTTGACCAGCAGGATAAAATCGGGAGGACAGCATTACATATGGCAGCACTTGAGAACAAGGAAGCGGTCGCCAGGGTCCTTTTGATCCACGGAGCGAACATCGACATGCAGGACAAAGGCGGGAAAACGGCGTTGCACTTGTCTTCTTACGGCGGGCACGCGTCATTTGCACGGTTGCTTCTCAAGAATGGAGCTAGCGACATCTCTGACGCGAGCGGCAAGACTGCTCTTCATTGGGTGACAAATGAGGTTGTTGCAGAGTCAGGTGCACATTACGAGGTAATGAAAGCACTGTTGGAGGACGGGAAAGTGGATGTCAATGCTCAAGACATGGACGGGACATCAATTCTCCACATCATGGCTGCTCAGGGGTCTTACTCAGACAACAACCGTCTTGCTTGGGTACTATATCTTTTGAGACAAGGGGCCAAAGTAGACGTCGCGGATTATCTGGAGAGCAGGACTCCGCTGCACGGAGCTATATGTGGGGGCTATAACGAGGTTGCCCATGCGATGGTGAGAACTGGCGCTGATGTCAATGCTGGGGACAGTAACGGCTGGTCTGCCATTCATTTTGCGGCTCAACTGGGTAATCAGGGTATCCTCAACAGCCTTCTTATACATGGCAAGGGACGATTGGACATTAGAGATTCGAATGGCTTGACTCCAATCGAGATCGCAGCTCAGGCTGGCAACATGGACCTGAACTGGATGCCAACTCTCGACTACACAGACAAGCCCAGTGTGTGGCAGTATCAGGAGGTCTAATCAAGGGCAGTTCCATTCGTTACTACTATCCTCTTGAGGGATGCACACTCCGAAGATCTCTACTCCGAAGATCTCTTCATCTATGTGTTGTCTTGAAAACAGATGAACTTACGAGGCTACACGCATGTCAGCTATCGCGACATGTTAGCACTATACGCATCAGCTATCGGAACTCTGGATTGAATATGTTCATAGGTAGCAACTTCTATTGTTTTATCTGAGCTCAGTACGTCTACCTTATTACGACCCTTGCTGAAATCTAGACTCTACTTCCCCATGCCCAAGCCCAAGCCCAAGCCCAAGCCCGACAATTACAATTTGGCGTTTTCCAAGCGACGACCAGTCTCGTCAAAGTTGATCTTTTGTCCAGAGTTCAGACTCTCCTGCAGAGCGCACCCAATCTTGACGGCCTGGACGGCACCCGTGAGCTTGAACGGCAACTTCTTGTTGTCGAGGCACGCAGCGGTGAATTCATTGGCCTCGGTGACAAAGGCATTCTCGAACCGACCGTAGTAGTCACCAGGGATTTCTCGACGGACGCCAGCAGCCTCGTACATCTCGACAAGCGTGCCCTGGGGGTTGGCATTGACGGCCAGCTTGCCTTCCGTGCCGATGATCTCCGTCATGTCATGTTGGCCAGCAGCCATCATACGTGAGGAATAGAAGTAGGCAATTTTGCCGCCCCAGAACTCAACGACACCAACACCGTTATCAACATCCTTGTGTCTTCGTAGCTCAGGCTGCACGGCTGTGATACCAGTAGCGACGACGCTCTTGACTATAGAGTGCTGGCCAAAGAACCAGAGGGCAAGATCGATGTCGTGGATGTTGCAGTCGACGAAAATGCCGCCGCTGAACTCGGCGTAGGCAACGAAGAATCCAGATGGGTCGAGTTTATCACAGGTTTGGGATCGGAAAATGGAGGGACGGCCGATGAGGCCGGAATCCATGCGCTCAAAGGCATCTCGGTATGAGGAGTCGAAGCGACGGGAAAAACCACACATGACTTTGAGGTGAGGCTTCTTGGCCGCAGCATCGACAACGGACTGGGACTACAAGATAACGGTCAGTTTCATGGCAATATGGCCGAGAGAGTATGGGCTTACGATTTCGACGCTTGTGCTAAGGGGTTTCTCGCACAAGACGTGTTTGTTGGCTTCAATAGCCTTGATAGCCTCCTCGGCATGGACCGTCGTGATGGTGGCCACAACGACAGCCTGAAGGCCAGGATGCTTCAACATCTCATCATAGTCGGTGTAGATCTTGACACCCTCAAGATTAACAGCTGCCCATTCGATCTCTTTCTGTATAGGGGTGAAGGCGGCCACGAGTTGGGAACGAGGGCACCTGTTGAAGAAGTTGAGGGCGTGACGGGCGCCCATGCGACCGAGGCCGGCGACGGCGACTTGAAGCTTGGGGGACGACATTACAGATTATGGTTGTTTTGTAAATGGAGTGATCGATGTGGGTATTCTTGAGGTGATCTTTGTGGTTGAGATTTTATGAGACGAGATGCAATAACAACAAAGGTATTGAAGAAGCACCAAGAGAAGAAAATGCTTGAGAAAGTAGATGAAGTGAACAAATCTCGTTGAGCAAGTTGCCCTTAGTTATACCTCGAGTCTAGAGGGGAACGCTCTCCATGACAAGGAACTTTGCGCCATGGAGCTTCATCTGTCCTCCCCTCCCCCGCTCATGTTTGAACCCCTCGTTCCACTGAACATGTTGCTCATACAGTTCCCATGATCACATCTCAACCAATAGCTTCTTCACAAACCCTCAGAAAACCGAGTCTCCGAAAAGACTCCAGGTGAAATGATAAGCGATCATGTTCCCCGCGACATCTAAGCTAGAAGAAGGAAAAAGTTGGAAGCTCCTAAGAACGGAAGGTAAGTTGTTGAGGTTAAAGATTCCTCGGGGACTTCTACTCCATCTGGAGATTTATAACCCCACTCCCTCTGGCTGTCATTGAGAACGGGGGGGATTGATCCTTGTCTACTCTAGAAAAGCTTGGATCAACCCGAATGGCGGGGATGTTTACTTTCCCCCACATTGAAGAGATCATGGTATGTACAGTAGGTGAATAAGTCAAAGTTTACCATAATGAAGAATGACCAATCTTTAGAAAAAGGGGGAGAAGAAGGAAGTACACGTACCGTATCTAGGAACGACAGTAATGTAAGTGCGTATGATTTCGAGTAATGCTTGGAGGTAACTTAGTTGAAGGGATCTAAGGATGAAGTTCCCGGCACTAGTTTAGGGTAGACCTGGGGTTGCTTTCCCTTCTCCTCCTCCTGGCAGATTTGACGAATTAGGAAATTTCCTAAAATGCTAGGTTTGGGAAAGCTTTGTTTTCCCTGTAGCTTCAACAGGGGGGATGTTTCAGAAAGGGCCAACACTCTTCCTTGTGATTGTTGCATTTAACTGCACATCAAAGGCATTACTGGATTTTCCACAATTTGATATCTTCAAATGTGTCACTCATAACACCGATGTACAATGATGAGAAATATCATACTCAACGACCTCACTACGCATACATCGTCACATATCGTTGTCATGTAGCACGTACCGACCAGAAATATTGTATCATGACAAGTCGGGGACTTTGATGACCTTGATCCCCCGTAGTCTGTATAGTGTCATGACATCTGATTTAGGATAAACACATTTTGGTGATTTCGGCTACACCAGAATTTGAATACAACATTAGCTAAATGAAAGACCAAAACAAAAGCCATAAGTTTTACAAAGATAGATTTGGAAATTGAAGCCAATGCAAGATGCTTCTTCCTCCTCACATTGGCTGCTCCGTCCATATTTGAAAAATCGTCACATTATTAAATTGCTCTCAGCATGTACTTATGAGCTTGCCTGTGGATGATCGTGGATGACCGTGCCTTTCCACAACGGTTGTAAATCATTCCATACTTCAAATCGTCACTTGAAACTAGTTTGGTCTTTAAGACATCAAATACTGTAATGCAAATCAAAGCATGATGAGCCAGGAGGAAGCTCAGGAGTGCTTGTTTTTGACAAAGTCCTGTTAATTGCTATGATAAATCGTACCCAGTGTATAATTCCAATTCGTCTCAAAACCAACCCAGTGGTTAATATTTGTAACATTAAATACAAGAACTGAGAATCTTTCAAACTTAACCAAAAATCAAATTAATTGTTTGAGTAGTCCCGTCTTTTCGTGGCTCGTGTGTCTAAACCTTTGTGACGTCCTCGGTGCCGTGCGCTCTTCCAGTCAGCTTCAACTCCTTTTGAATCTCTCTAGCCCGCTGAACTCCAAAACCGTGTTGGAAAATCTCCCGGATATCCTCAAGAGTCATTCCCTTGACTTCAGGGTAGCAGAAGTAGATGCAGACCCAACCAAGCAGACAGATGGCAGCATAGAAACCAAAAGCGCCAGATGGTGTGGTGTTCTCCATCTGAGTGAGGAAAGTGGAAGAGACGATGATGTTGGAGCCCCAGCAGGTCATGGTGAGCATCATGGTGCCCATAGCGCGAACCTCCATGGGGAAGAACTCGCTCGAGAGCCAGGCAGTGTTTCCGATACCTGAAGAGTAGAAGCCCACAAAGAAGACCATGGAGACAAGAACAACGATGGCAGGCCAGCCGATGGTTGCTTCGGAGGAAAGAGACAGGTCATGGTTAATGGGAATCCAATTAAAGCAGATAGCTGCAATGACAAGAGCCAGTCCCATGAATTGAACAGTGCAGAGAAGCACTCGTCGACGTCCAATACGATCAATGAGCATGAGGTTGACAAAAGTGAAGATGAAGTTGGTTCCAGCAATGACAGTACCGACAGCAACAGGATTGGAGAATCCGACAAGAGAGAAGAGAAGAGGGGAATAATACATGAGAGAGTTGAAGCCGCTAAGCTGAGAGATGGCCATGAGACCGCACGCGGAGACGAGGGCACGGAATTTGGCTGGGATGACATAGAGTTGCTTGAATACCCACCAGCCAGACTTGCCAGCGTTCAGGGCCTTGGACTGCTCAACGTGGAACGTGATGTGCTTGACCTTGTCCTGAATCTGCTGTTCAGTGCCGTTGGGGAAGATTTTGCGGAGAACATTGGCGGCCTCGTCAAACTTCCCATGATAGACGAGCTGGCGAGGTGATTCAGGGCAGAAGGGGAGAAGGGCACCGAGAATGAGAGCCGGGATGGCACCACCTCCAACCATGTATCGCCAGCCACTGCTGACGTAGGCGAAACCAGCTCCGATTCCATAGCTGACAAGTTGACCTCCAGTGATGGACATGTTATCCAGACCAATCATGCGGCCTCGGTATTTGGCGGGAGAGACTTCGGCAATATAGAGGGGAATGATCATGGCTGCTGAGCCAACACCAAAACCAACGACCAGTCGGCCAACAGTCATCTGAGCAACTGAAAAAGCAGCAGCTTGAATGACAGCACCAACGGTAAACAAGACGCAACCGACGTAGATGGCGACTTTTCTTCCGTAGCGATCGGCAGTAGCACCGGCAAAAATGGCTCCAATAAAGGCACCACCAGAAGTGATGGAGGTGATCAATTCCCTCTCAGAAGACGAGAGATGATGGCCGAGGTCATTGTGGATGTAGACGAGTACAGCGGAGATGATACCTGTGTCGTAACCGAAAAGCATACCCCCGATAGCAGCAGTAATGCTAACGAGCCAGGAAAACTTTCCTGTCTTTGTAAGTTCGATAGAGTCAAGATCGTCAATGTTGATTTCTTGACCAGAGGCTGTTGTCATTACATTTTCGAGGTGATTGGTATCCTGCTTGGAGGAATCTTTTGATGTTGAGTCAGCCATGTTGATTTATTTGCGGAAGAAGTAGTCAGATTTGGACAATGTGGAGGTTGTTGAAGGTGAAGATGGAGGTGAAGATGGAGATGAGGATAGGATATCGTGAGAATGAGCGACGCGATGCGTCTCTTTATAACTGATTTTTCGTCGTGATTCTTGTCTCCAACAAGCCACGGATTTTTACCCCGTATGGAAGACGTTAAACTTAAATTTCTTCAATGTCCGAAGGGGAATAACGTGGTAGACCATGGCTAGTCGAACCCATGAAGGGGGGGGATTTGCCATTCTCAGCGTCTTCTCCAATTTGTTGTCCATGCGCTGGACGGCAATACCGCGAGTGGCGAGGTCTGTTACCGCTTGGAAGCCAATGTGGCAGTCAATCGGAGCACCACCACGATTTATCGGACAATTATCGTTACCCCAGGTTTTTCTCATGTCCCTCCCCGCAGATGGATGGACGGACACTAGACAGGGCTTCCCCATGATGGATGTGTTTGAGAGTTGAGGCTTTCAGTTCCATGATCTTGGCTTTTGGTTCATCTCCACAGTTCGCCGCTGATCCCCATGGGGAAACAGGATTCTAATCTCAATGGGTGAAGCCATAAACCACTCAAGAAGGAAATAAATTGATGGACTTCTGTCGTCGTGAAGCTGTCATTGCTAAGTCTAGAATCCGTCTCCTCCTCCGCCCACACAACGCTAGTACCATGATGGCTCATGAATGGACAGTGTCGGGGCCACCCCGCAAGATCGCACTTTCCTTTCCTGACTCAACATGGCAACTGCCTTTTCCCTACCAACATTGCTACTTCCTCTCGTTTCTCTTTCCCCTCTCGTTCTGATATCGGCAATCTTCCCTATCCAACTTCAGCATCATCATCCTAACTTGACGCTTCTGCCCTTTTGTTCTGGAAATGGTTCTCCCTTTTTGTCAGTCTTTCTCAAAGTAGACAGAGTCATGACACTTTGTGTCTGTTGACTTGATCCCCCATTCCGGCTCTCCATCTAACGTCTAGTTCCCGTTTGCGTGTCTCCATGAGCCATGCAGGAGATATCACTGCCTACGACCAGGCCACTCAACCCTTGTACGGTAGGTTTGAGATCCTCTGCTACCCCGACCCACTGGAGTGGACTATGACAGCAGATGCTCATGTCGTATTGTCCGACAATGGTTCATGATTGCTAATTCTTCCCTCTGATAGGTGTGTAAGCAGAGGTGCGTCCATTCGTAGCCATTATTGGCTCTATCACTCAATCTACCATTTCTGTTAACGTCCTAACCATTCATCTACCATCTAGACATCTAAAGTGTATGTTTCGTCTGGTACACCATTCACTTTGTTCCAACTCTTACTCTTTTCTTCCCTAATCATATAGGTGACAATGACCGCCCCTCTTGTGCCAACTGTCGTAAAAGTGACTCGGAATGCACCCGTGGCTATAGTGTCAGATTTCGTCACAGTTTGAATCCTAGGTATGTATTGCCGATACTTGTAGTTAAATTCTTGCGTTGACCTGGATAGTATTCGTCCCACTCGACCAACAGATGTCTCAAAGCGAGATTATCACTTTGCAAGTGACCAGCCGTGGGTCAAGACAACAAGAGCTCTAAGCTTCGTTGATGAAACACCAGATATTATCAATATCCATGACTCCGATACCAACTTGGATTCTTTGCATAACTTCGATGTTGGAGCCTGCCCTGAAGCCGCCAGTCAACAGTCATCTTCCCTAACTTCGTTACCACCCTTGACCAAGCAAACGTCAGAGCCAGAAAGACCAGCCAGTAGCGAATCTTTGACTAGAACCAATGACGATCGCCCGTACAAAAAGAGGGCACTCAGCTTTTCGTCGCCTACTCCCTGGAGACAACCACCTCGTTCGGATCCTAGCGATACTCAGACACCTAGTCAAGACTCACCGAATGCCCACGATGCAGGCATATTCACTCGCTACTCAGAATCTCCATCGTTAGGCCACAACACCCTTTTCCAGACTGGAGATGACCATGTTGGCTCAGGGTTGGAGAGTCCTGCCCAAGCCGAACTTTCCGCGCTTGGAAACGATGTTGCAGAAGCTATCTCTGGTATCTATCTCGAGTCTCCTAAATGGCCTCTGGAAGATCCTCTAGAAGCGATGTTGTTTCAGAATTTCATCTTTAAACTTGCGCCCCTCTTCGACCTATGTGATAGCGAACGACACTTTGCTACTGTTGTCCCTCGCCGAGCGGCTATATGCCCTCCCTTGATGAACGCTGTTCTCGCTGCCTCAGCAAAACGGCTGGCCAGAACTTCAGATTTCGATGACTTAGTGAGCCATCGTTACCACCAAGCATGCCTTGACGCTTTAATCCCTGCGCTCTCAAGCTCGGTTGCCGTCATGGATGAGAATCTCCTGACGGCTATTATAATTTTACGATATATGGAAGAGCTCGATGTTTCACTGACGAGCACTAACACTGGGAGTGAGTACCATCTTGTTGGGACTCGGGTCTTTGTGGCAGCGCAAGACAAGGTATGCGACTTTGTAGGACTCCGTCGTGCTGCCTTCTGGGTGGCCTTGCGACAAGAGATTCATATGGCTTTTAGCCAGGCCAGACCAGTGCATCCAAACTTCGATCTGGACAATATATGGCGTTACGTCAAGATGGACGACACATGTTGTAGTTTTGCCAACATGACCATCTTGCAATGCGCAGCTTGCATACGGTATTGTTACGGCACAGAAGAGCAGAGTGTTGCCGCCTGGGAGGCCTTGCGAGAGTCTCAGGAGCGCTGGTGGGAGCAAAGGCCTTGGTACTATCATCCCATGTATGTCAAGGAGGGCGACGACAATCTGTTCCCGCATATCACCTACATGAACGACACGGTCATCACTGGTGTTCAGCATTACCTTTTGGTCCAGATTCTTATGGCGGCCCACAATCCAAAGATACCCAAACTCGGCCCGGGTCAAGCGATGGCTGTCAGAGCGATAAATGAAGAAATCAAAAAGACTGTCCGAATAGTATGTGGGATCGCCGAGGTATATTGTGCTTTTAGTCCTAAGGACCCCTGTAGTAGAGGCTAATGTATACCTCCAGTCAAATCAGCATACGCCCACATCATATGCGTACGTGTCCCTGATCTTTTCAGAACTCAACAATGCACTAACCTGAAGCTCACTTAGGTACACCTGCCTCGCAGTTACAATGGCTGGCGATCGTTTCACAGACCGGCATGATCAAGAACTGCTATACGAAGTGCTCGACAAAGCTGAAAACCAATTTGCTTGGCCAACACGGTCTGCGTAAGTAGCCAACTCAGAAAGAGGACATAGGGATAAGCTGACAGGTGGAAACAGACAGAAATATCTCAAAGAAGCTTGGGGATGGACTGAGTCGCCGTCGACCCAAAGATGATGATTGATGGGGCTGAAGTTTGTATTTTTGTTCAAGCGATGATTTATACGACGGTTTTCTAACATGGGCTTCAGTGGGTTCAATCTTGTGGACAGCAAACTCTGTTGTATTTATTGCAACCAGAGGTTCGGCTGGGTTTTAATCTGGAGCTTCGCATCTTGGAATTTGTATGGATTTTGGGCGTACTCGAAGTGTTCCGGTTTCTTCAAGAATTTCCAGATCAGGTGCTAGATTAAGAGACAAGCAATGTTCAATGCACGTTTAATGAATCATGAGATAGAAAGTGAAGCTGTTTGACTCGAGACCCAGTAACAATCATAGAACAGAATTCGGATCAGACTTCCACAAGGGAAATAGAAAAAAAGAAAAGAAAAAAAAAACAGAATGGCTCCTGATGATGCTCACTATAGGGCTTGAACCTATGGCCTTCGCATTACTTTTTACTCGGATGGAGTATTAGTACGACGCTCTGACCAACTGAGCTAAGCGAGCTGGAGGGTCTTTGATAGGGATCTAACGTTGAAAATGTAGATTATGTAGCCTACCTAATCATCGGAACCAGAATGTTAGTATTGCAGCGCCGATGTTTGTAAGGCACATTTGATATGGTGATCAGCGGTATGGAGAGAAGTCCATTTCGGACTCCAGAGCGATATTAGCTTGTACGAACACCGGGGAGAAGTCCGTAGGACAGACAGGATGAGCCCCATCAAGTATCATGCGTCTTCCCCACGATTCCCCCGCAGATTCAACTTGAGTTTAAGACGATCGAGTGACATTGACATATTAGTTAGGATAAGAAATATCTGGAATTGGTAACGATGGGGACGATATGGAGTGGATAGCGGAGTAGGCACCTGCCGGTAAAAGTTGGTGTGTGAGTGAACGAGGAAACTACCATTCTTGGGCGCGACTTTCTATTCCTGGTGGTTCAACATGGCAACTTCTCCCGAACGCCCGCACACCCACTCGGGGTCGCCCTCCCTTCGTCTTTTGCTACCGCCATCACCCTTCCCCAGGTTTTAGTCTCAACAGTCAATCGAGTGATTCCCTCCCGACCAATTATATTGTAACAAGCTACTCTTCATGGTAGGACATCCGGACTTTTTCTCCATGTTGAGACCATGACAGTAACTACATCCTGAGGAGTCGAGACAATGGAATTGCCCATCATGACTTCCAGGAAACAAACTCCAAGTGGAGGCAAAAAGATTGTGCTCAAATATGAAGACATATGAGCCCACCTAGAGAAATGGCCCAGAGTCGTTAGATATTGCGGACTTGATCGTTACTCTTACTCAAACATCATGACCGACGCCCTTACCTCAGATGCCCTCTCACGTCTATCCCAACTGGGTCCTCCCCAGACTCTAGCTGATGTAGCTGCCATTACAGCAGTTGGCGTTGCTTCTGCCGCCTACCTCCTCAGGGGCATCGCTTGGGACAGACCAGACCCTCACAGACATATTTGGTATGAGAGGATAGGGGCAAAGGATGGTGCTGCTTCAGGACCGCAAGCAACACGCAATATTGCTCAGAGAATGGAAGAATCTGTGAGTCTTCATCAACTACAACGCATTCGAGGAAATATCTAACTTTACAACACTAGGGCAAAGATGTAGTCGTTTTCTGGGGCTCGCAATCCGGCACAGCAGAAATGTTGGCCAACCGATTATCCAAAGAATGTCATCTTCGATACGGCCTCCAAACCCTTTGCGCAGACCTCTGTGACTATGATCCCGGAACCATCGCACAGCTTCCTCAAACTAAGCTTGTCATCTTCATCGTATCCACTTATGGCGAGGGTGACCCCAGCGATAACACCGCTGCCTTCTGGGATTGGCTCAACAAGCGTCCTTCCGACATCCAACTACCCAACCTAAGATATATGGCATTTGGTCTTGGAAACAGCAGCTATAGATACTACAACCGCGTCATCGATGTTGTTACAGAAGCCCTTGACAAGGCCGGTGCGCAACGTCTCATGCCCGTAGGCAGGGCCGACGATGCTCAAGGGGGCACGGAGGAGGATTTCATTTCATGGAAGGATGAGCTGTACACCCACTTCCAGGAGAAGCTTGGATATGAGGAGCGAGACATCCCCTACACCCCTGGGCTCAAAATAGTTGAGGATGAGTCGCTTGATCTTATCGATCTCAATCTTGGAGAGCCTAGCCAGAACCGAAGTGGTCCTGCAAGGGTCATCAAGGCATATTCTCCCATCCGACCCCTGACCATCCAAGAATCGCGAGAACTTTATACTTCTCCTGGCCGAAATTGTTTGCACATGGAGCTTGACATAGCCGATCACCCAGAGCTGCGGTACCGCACCGGAGATCACCTGGCTATCTACCCGATTAACCCCGATCACGAGGTCAAGACACTTTTGCAATGCCTTGGTCTTGAGGACCGGGCTGAAAAGCCTCTGCTGATCCAGGCTCTGGAAGAGGGAGAGTCGGTCAAGATTCCCAGTCCCACAACTCTAATCGCATTGCTGCGCCATTACCTAGAGGTTTCTGCTCCTGTCTCTCGAGAGACCGTCGGTGCACTCGCTCGCTTTGCTCCTACACAAGAAGCGGCTAATCTGCTGACAACGCTTGGAAAAGACAAGACCAGCTATGCTACATACATCGGCCAAAATCACGTAACATTCGGCCGTTTACTGTCGTTGGTAGCACCCGGCCTTGTGTGGAAAGATCTGCCACTGTCCTATGTCATCGAAACACTCCCCTCTCTTCAACCTCGATACTACTCCATCTCTTCGTCTAGCGCCGTGTCTGCGCGCAAGGTCGCTATCACGGTTGGCGTCGATAACTCTCCCCTGTCAGGCGATGATACCAAATCCATCCGAGGCATAACAACTAACTACCTCTACGCTCTTGGCAGCTCCTTGAATGATGTTTCACGACAGCCCACCTCTTGCTCGGAAACACCAACTTATTCCCTCCTTGGACCAGACAATGTCCTTCAAGGCCACAAGGTCTTTGCATGTCTCCGTCGGTCTGCTTTCAAGCTACCTACACTTGGCTCCACCCCTCTCATTATGATCGGCGCTGGTACAGGGATGGCTCCGTTCCGAGGTTTTATCCTTGAACGTGCGCTACTCAAAGCTGTTGGTAAACCAGTTGGCCGTATGATGCTGTTCTTTGGATGCCGACATCCAGACCAAGACTTCCTCTACCGTGATGAGCTCGCAGAGACAGCTTCATCGCTAGACGGACTGCTTGATATAATTCCTGCCTTTTCTCGCTCAGAAAAACACTCCAAGACTTATGTCCAAGAAAGTATTGGCAATATGAAGAAGCAGGTGTGTGAGCTGCTCGGTGAAGGTGCAAATGTCTACATTTGTGGCCGGGCTTCGATGGCTAGAGAGGTTGGAAGGGTCGTTGAGGAGTCAATGAAGGAACATAACAACTGGAGTGAAGCCGAGGTGCGAAGCTGGGCAGAGTCAGCAAAGAAGAGTAGTAAATGGCTTGAGGATGTTTGGGGTTAGAATGTTGGTTGTGTGGTGTTGGGAGTTTTCGGGTATTTCAGAGTATGACCATTAGGATAGATGATTATAATAAACGCTGGATCCTTGCGGAGGAAACAAGGACTATCGTATCCAATGCAAGTTGCGCTCCTGGTGATACTTGTCAAGATGTGACCGTGATACTCAAAACTGCTCGCCTATCGCGTACAATGTGGTAGTTATACAAGTGACTTAGGTGATCACTCGCTATCGTGTTGTGACATGGTACATTCATCAGTCTTGCTATTTACAATCTTTCAGCTGTGTCCAGTAGCTATGTCCATTTGGCACCTCAATTGTCTCGTTCCGGCCAAGCATCGACCAGGCCCTCGTTGATAGTCACATCGCCGAATGAGACTTGACCCTCACCATCGTGATAGAAACGAATTTCCGTAGAGTTTTGGTACCACGAACTTGTTCTTATTAGCAACTAACTCAACACGCATGTTTTGTCTCGAGAGAGAAAAACTTACCGAGCCCAAGTACTGATAGCAAATCGATCGTTGGCGTGTACTTCAACAATCGAGTTATCCACAACAATAGTGAGATTAAGCGTTTCGATATGCTCCTCGCCATCTTCTGAAATATCGAATAATCGAAGCTTACCGGCTTCGTTACGGGAATCGATATCATCTGTGGTGTTGGCCGCAGCACTCGTTCTGCTGCGATCGATAATGATGGACTCGTTGGAGAACTGGTAGTAGATCGTCGTCGCTTCATTGTCGGAAGCGAGAATCTGGAAACCGGCTTTGAGGTCGGAGTTTCGAGCAGATTGGGGGAAGGTGAGAGACGTTCGGAGGATGTAGAATTTGGAGTCGGGGTAGGTATCGAAAGTAGTCGTTCCAGGGGTGCTGATGTTGCGACCTGATTCAGTTGAGGAGTCGCCCTCAAGTAAGGCGTCCAGCGTCTCCCGTGCGATGACTTGTTTCAGGGTGGTGAGTTCCACAATACCAGATTCATTACCAGACACCCGCCATGAACCCTTCTCACGAGAAAGATCGTTGTCCACAACATTCGAGATCTTACCCACGCTCAGCTCACGAGGGAGAAGAAGTGATCCTGTCCAGTTCTGCTGAGGAGTGGGGAAATCGGTAAGCGTGCCGTAGAAGTCACCCGTGAGCCAGAGATATGTGATGAACCGGTCTGGTGCGCCGCTGCTGGTCGATGCGTTGGATGTTGAGGGGAGTTCTTTGCCTGCTGCGGCGTAGGCAGAGTCTCCCCAGTCGAGTTTACCGGCCATGGTGGGCGAGAACTTCAAGTCGCCGTCGTCGTTGACGGAGATGTTTCCTGCTGCCCAAATCATCTCGCGAAAGTCTGAGACCTGGGGAACGATTGGGTCGAGAGACCTGTAGAAACGTCAGAGTTTGTGGTTTGGACGCTTAATGAGAAAGGGGGGGAAAAGAAAACAAGGGTTCACTTACCATTCTGCGCCGAGGGAGACGAATACCTCACCTGTGGAGTTGTATCCTTCTTCGTCCAGGCTGAAGACATTGGCAACCTCGAAATTGAACCCCCATCGACCAGCCCATCCCTCATCTGTCCACGTCGTGTTCGCTTTCTCATGCCACCACTCACCGAGATATTCCCAGTACTGAAACTCAGGGTCATACTGTCGGTACAGAAACACACTTGGACCCTTGCCGTGAACGCCGCCTGAGATCACATTATACCACGTCCCTGGTTCACTGTCCAGCAGCTCATCAAACCTGTCGTTCTGAAAGACATAAGGATCTCTCCAGCCTGTGACGTTGAGAGCAAAAGGAGGATCGGCTTGGACGGGACCCTGGGGGAGTTTTGTAAAGTTTCGACCACCGTTTCTAGCCACGGCGAGGGATTGCGTCTCACTGCCGCGAGTGTAATTAATGGTCCATTGGATAGGTAGGTAAGATACAGAGGTGTAAAGGAGAGTGGGCGTTCCATTAATTCCAACGGGAATGACCGAGCCATCAAAAACAGCAATGGGATCATTCACGCCTCCAGCACGAATGAACGGAGTGCCATTGCGGTTGAGATCACGGTAAGTTACCAAATCATCAGTGGTAGCTCCAGAAGCGCCCTGGTGAAGGTACCCAACGTGGAACAGACCGGTTTCCGGGTCGGTGTAGTGCATACAAGGATCACCGATCTGACCGTATGGAGGTAGTACGTGAGCTTTTGGACGCCATGTCTCGTAGAGGCTGAAGTTGGCGAGGGTGGAAAGGTTTGGGGGTGAGAGGTTGTAATCAACCTCGGTGTTTGAGGATCCCCGGGCAAGGGACCCTAATGCAAAGAGAAGAAGAGACTTCATGATGGATTGAGGTGACATGAGAACCAGTAAGGTATGAGAGAGAGAGGGTATTCGGATGCTTTTATGTACAAGATAGACTTATATCATGACGTCGGGATATCCCTCCCCAAGCCGCCAGTCATTCAAAATTTGGAGAACCGAAGAGGGGAAACCCGGGACAAAGTTTCTACTACTGCAACGTTGAAATCAAGAATGTCTCCATCACCAGTGACCTTTTTTCTCCCACTCCGAGTCCCAAACAGAGCAAGATCCCCATCTTTTTGTCGGACCGACGACACCCAAGAAATCCGGAGAAGCCATTCTGTGGAGTTCTTTTTGCGGGGGAGAACGAATTGAGCAAGGAGAGGGATCCGATTGTTCGGTAGTTGAATTGAAAGAGGGTGTGGTGACGTAAAAATGTGACCTGGGGGGCTTTGATTCTCGGTGAAATTGAGGCTTGGCGGGTGTTGCCGTAGGTAATAAATACGATGAGGGGATTGGAGATGTGAGGTGAGGGATCAAGGGGAAGATGTGTATTTTGGTCTTGTCGCACAATCGATCACGCGATCTGGCGGGGTTAAGGAAGCTCTGCTGGAGCTCGCTCGCCCTTGGTCATGTTTTGAGGCTGACACGATTATTCATGCCGTTGCAGTCAATCGGCTTCTCCATTATGTTACGGGATTTCTTTCAACCTTCCCACGGCAATCCTCCGTCTTCTCCGTAGGCTCCGTCAGCTTCCTTCGCCTCGAGGCAAGCGGATATCTTGAGGTTGCCAGCCGGCGATGTCCTTGAGGTCTTTGAAGCCGCTGAATATTGATGTTGGCCTTGATGTGGGCTGGTAGATCGCTGTTGATGGGAAATGCGTGGATGTTTTGCTGAAGAAAAGAACCCTGTTATCGATCATTGTAGCTACTGAGAAAGCAAGATGATCCTCTTCCGTTTCGCATACCTCCTAAGTTGAGCTCTTAAGCGTAGAGTATATGCATGGCGCTTTAAGCAGAGAGAACTACAAGCCCGTCGGTGCTTGATGCTCTATCCCATGCAGCATCATATTGTAGGACGTGGGGGACCAAGCTATATAGTGTCAGTGTGTTGCTTATCATGGCTAAAACGCACCTACCTGGTTAGAACTCAATTGAAGTTGGCCTTGAAGTAAGGTCCTATGTGCTTTGAGAATGAGAGGAGGACCAATATTTGAGAAGTGTCCAATGGCGGAATGTTTTCTCTAGAGTGGCTGGCTGATTTGACTTGGAGAAAATGGTCTGGAATGTTATTTGAGGTTTGGTACTGGCGTAGTAAGTGACGATGCATATGATATAGCAGAGCCGATGCATTCGACCTAGAGGGAGTTTCCCGGAATATAGAGCGCGTCAGCCGGCGTGTAGCACCAGCTGACGACTAACGTACGCCCCCCTTCGACTGATCTTTTCACTTTCATCATTGGGGGTGGGATGTTCATGCCTCTGAAGCCTGAACCCTCCCACCCCCTACAGGCTACTTTTATCTGCATTGAGGGACGCACCTTTAGGATAGATCTTAGGCTATATTGTTGCGACATAAGAAAGGTCGACCGTAAAGTCGTTCAGAGATGAAGATACCATCTGCTTAGAAATCGTCGTGATTGTAAATGCAGTAGTTACTATAGAAGGAGAGGCAATGCGTGATCGAGGTGAAACGAGAAGTAAGAGGAAGAGGAGAGAAGAAAAGAGTATTGAGAGTATTGACCGAGAAGACTCGAGGATGATGATGATGATGATGATGATGATGAGAAAAAAAGGAGAGGAGGAGTAGGAGAAGAAGAAGACAGACCGTCTAGATCTCGAGAAAGCTCACTCCTGCCCCAAGTATCCAGACTTCATTTTCCAAGCAGGCACCTCTGGCCTTCCTGTTGTCATCAGGAAACAAATGACTAACATGACTGCAACACCAAGCATTAAATGTGGCAGGCAATGAGCAGTGACTGGACCTATTAAAGGCAGTCTTGATACCTACCAAGAATTCGAGGCAGGACGTCTCTAGATACCTAGGTAGATAGGCATGTAGACACAAAAGAATCAAGAAATAGGTGTATCAGGGTTTATTGCAAGTTGTAATATGGTTGATTTTGCTAATTAAAGTGCCTTCATTATCCCCGAAAACAGTAGCTGCGTTGAATAATTTGCTTTGACCCTACGTGTATGTGTACTGTTTTCTTGTCTGGCTGGAAAACAGTGGCTGTCCTAGATCTGTGACTCCCACTGGTACTCGACGATACCACGACCAGTAATATATTGATACTTGCCGACTTGCTTCGAGGATCACCATTTCATGACCTCAGTTCACGGATGCATCATGTTCAAGTGTAGAAATCGAACTAGAAGGCAGCAAGTGCTCCCTGATGCCGAGTGCTCATCATAGGTCAAGTGAAAAGAGCAGTGGTTTTAAGCGGAAGGAGAGATGTGGAGAGATGACGGACGCAATTTATCCAATAGGAAGGCTACAGTGCGTACTAGGTACCAGTGACTGTACTACGCACTGTGACGCCAGATAGTGGACCCACGTCTAGCTACCTAGGTACCGAGCTAGGTAGGTACAGAGTAAGAGCCAAATACGCAGACACCCTTCGATCTATGGAATTGTGAGAGTACTACTGTACTGGTACTATATCTACTCTATAGACGTTTATGAGGAAGAAAAAGACCAGAAACAAGCATCAAGTTGGAGATGACACTGGAGCTGGGCAATAAAATTTCAGACTTAAACCAATATAAGTCATGAATTGCCGGGAAGAACGACAAGTGAACCGGGCAGCAGAATATGACTTGTTCTTCTCTTCGTGTTTACGCCTCCGACAATTATTCGCGCTATACATGTTTGCAGAAGTGGTTTAACACAGTTAGTAATCGGAGTATTAGAATTATAAGTTTGATCCAGGCCTCTGTCCATCGCGAACATTTCAACATTGTATCAATATCGACAGCCACGGATATATATCTAATTCGCAGCAAGCTATGTCACGTGATGTTCCTCCAAGTTCGTTAACATCCTCAACTCGGTCTGGTGGTCTAGTGGTATGATTCTCGCTTAGGGAAAACCCATAAGCTTAGCGTGCGAGAGGTCCCGGGTTCAATCCCCGGCCAGACCCTTTTCATGATCTTTTGCTTTTTGCCTGCTGTTCTGACTGAGTGCGCGATCGTTGAGAATGATCAAGTTGGTGTTGACATTGATTGACTGTACTTGGCATTAGTAACTGCTTACTTGTTACCAGGAGCCCTGCTATAGCCCAGTCTCAATGCCGTATGTGAAAGAGGTATTAATACACGAACATGATCTGTTTGGTATATGCTTCCTACCAGGTAATACAGTTCTATCACCATAGTCTTGTCTTCTTGACTCATCACCTTATCAAGCCTGATTTTTTCTCTATTTTCTCTTTCCTACATAACCTCTACTCAGAAATCATCCAACCGTACTGGATGGAACCATGCACTTACTGGCTACCCACCTTTCCATATCGATATTCCTTTCTTTTTCCTCCTTTCCCCCTAGCCTACTACCTTAACCTAACTTTATCCACGTTAAGATTAATCTGACATTGGCCACTCCCATTTTTCCTGAATCGGCAGGTGCATCAAGCAAAGGGAGGGTCAGAGGGAGAGAAAACAGAGGAGGAAAAAGGAAAAAGCAGCAGGGAAAACGCGGGGAAATGGAGGAAAATGAGGGGGTGAATGCTGGGGGAATGGCTAGATTCATCTTGGCGTCTCTGGGGTGATGTGACCTTTTTCTCCGCGTTTTTTCTTGAATCCTGTCGACTTGTGCTCCTATTTGCATGTGTTGAGAGGCCACGATACCTGGTCGATTTTGACGGGCAAAACGTTTTACACGATGCTGAAAGATATCAAATGCACCCTCTTTAACAGCTGGGAATGAAAATCCACTTTTTCACGGACGTCTCTCGGTATCTGAGGCCGCCGCAGAGGGTCCAAGAAGCAAAAGAAAGGAAGAAAAGTGTAATCCCTGGGCCCTTCCCTCGCCTGTTTTTTCTCCACTCTGACCCCACAAGCCTTTTTCGTGGGTAGACCAGGGTTGGTCTTGCATCCCCAATGCGTTGGGTTCTTTGAAATGGCAAGAGCCATAGAAAAAGACCACAGAGCGAGAATTAAAAGCATGAGAAGGAGGTGTCCTTGAGCAGGTGTGCCAGGCTTGGAGAAACGTGGAAAGAGCGGGGGAGGAGACGGGCATAAATAGCGAGCCACTGCCATACCACGCCATGTTTCGAGGTTGACTGGTTCTTACTGCAGTTCGTTCTTCACAAAACAATACTATATTATACAACCATAGTTACATCTGTAACCCTACTAAACATTCACCACTCTTACAGACATCAGCATGCCTTCGTCTGCGAAAAAGTGGTTTGCTCGACACTGCGCTCCTGACTTTCCTAGCAGTTCGCCCCAGTGTCCCTGCTCAACCTGCTTCAACGGAGGCTCCCACTTTGCAACTCCTTCAGCTCCATCTTCGTCTTCTTCATCTCCTTCCCTTTCTTCAACGCCACGAACACACTCTTACACCCACATCGTCAAGACTTCATCAATGCCACGGGATTCCATGAAGCGTACCGATTCAGATGCTTCGTCAATAAGCAGTGGTGTTACTCTCACAGAAGCAACCCACGTCGAGTATGCTCGAAGCTGAACTATGCTCACCTCTGCAGCATAAATTAGTGCGACCTATCAAGTACACGCGATTCATTATACCCGCAATTTCTTTTATTCCTCTTCAGCATGAACACAACAAGCGAGCCTGGCGTTTCTTTGAAAGGCGTTCTAGGATAAGACACTTTCGTGCATGATGCAAAACTTTTGGCCACCGAATCTTGAAACTATTGTCCGACCATGATGGGTTTCTCGGCATCTCGCACAGAACTTTTTGGATATTTCACCAGAGAACCAACAAGCAAGCAATATTCGGAAATGTGTCGGGTTTCGTTCTTACGTGCTGGGCGGCCATCTCGGAAAGTGGTCTCGTCTTCTGCATCTGTCTACTCCACCCAAAATGATACCAGTTATTGGGTGAGCCCAGTTACGCGGGGCCTACTTTAAGAACCGACACGATGGGTTGGTTGATTGATTTATCGAGCACAATGCAACAAATGGGTTGAGATCAAGATGGTGGATCCGCCAGTTAAACCATGCCCAGGTGGTGGAGTGAAACTAACCTGAGATGGGCATCTGATCTGGATGGACCAGAGATGTTACTGTTACTGAATACGGATAATCAAGGATCAATTTGAGCTATACTATTTGTGTATATGTTGGCGATGCATGCGACATAAGACATAATGGGAATCTACATGAATTATTTACACCTTTTTGCATTTACATTTCATTATGTATCTACTGTTTCAATGCTTTTACCCAAACTTCTAGTCGCGTCGGCACAAGTACAGTACAGTACAACGACATCATTCATACAAGGAAACCCAGCTTTGACGTCACCTCATGAAAACCCACTTCTACCTTACCAAAGACCAAAAGTCAAGTTATTGAGGGAGGGGAACGACAGAGAATGAAGAAGATAATTCCCTTCTCCTCCATCCTCATCACGAACCTGTCCATCCATCTCCTAACACGCTACCTTCTTAAACTTTTTTTCGGCCTGCCACCAGTGACAAGCCACACCTTGTTATAACCACCTTAGATCTCTACTTATTCGAGGTCTACGTAGGGTTATACTTGGTAATCTCTCACATACAACCATCATCATGCCATCATCTGATGTCGACCCCGCCATTCTTCAGGCTCTTCGTTTAGATCCTTCTCAAACGTCGATTGCCTCCCATGGCGGTTCAGGATTTGCTTCAACATACAAGATCTCGTCTACAGTAGATGGGATACCAGTCAGGTATTTTGTCAAGACAGGTAACGGTAAAGATGCAGAGGTCATGTTCAGAGGTGTGTATCAATGGCCTG